>APFE030954552.1:2432-18343 GCA_000404065.3 Pinus taeda
GAATTAAATAATGATAATGATTAGTATAATATTGTTACAAGATAGTAAAACATAAAACATAAAACAAACAAACAATATAGTAATAACATAAACTAAATAATAATAATAATTAGTATAATAGTGTTACAAAATAATGTTACAATATAGTAAAACGTAAAACAATCGAACAATATAGCAATAACATGAAGAGTTAAATAGTTATAATGATTAGTATAATAGTGATACAAAATAGTGTTACAATATAGTAAAACATAAAATATAAAACAAACAAACAATATAGTAGTAACATGAATTAAAATTATTAATATAGTAATAGCATCAATTAAATAATTATAATGATTAGTATAATAGTCTTACAAAATAGTCTTACAAAATCCTAAAACATAAAACATAAAACAAACAAACAATATAGCAATAACATGAATTAAAACTAGCATTTGCACCAGATGTTGCAAAGAAAACGTCGTAAGGCATAAAGTGCGGAAATCCATTATGTATAGTCTCTAGAGAAATCACAACGTTTCCATGAAAAGTTTCAATGATTGGTAGAAAAGATAAACATCAAACCACACAAAAAGATCCATAGTCGAGGAACGATGTGGATACACTATTTCAGAGTGTTAGATGCGACACTAAAAGAGAGTCATAGGCAAGGAAAGATGCAGATATATTCCCAATAAACATTATTTCAGAATGTTATACTCCCAATAAACACTATTTCAGAATTTCTTGCGTTTGATGCGACAGTACATTCGATTTCTTTGAAGGTTTTCTATGTTATGTGACCTACTAAACATAACGATTGAAAGGAATGGTCAGTAGGAGCTTTCTTTACACCCTCCGACCTCCTCCATTGCTGCTTCCTCATAGCAATCTTCTTCTTCCTGCAATCTCCAATCACCATAATATGAAAAAACATATTTAAGTTCATAGGATTGAAGTAATTTGATGGGAATTTATATGAAAAAACACAATTACATGTTAGGGTTATGGAATCAAAATTAATTTGATGAACTTGTGAATAGCCAAGAAGCTGCCCACAACTGGTCTTTGCCTTTTCAACCAATTAATCACATCGAGATTAGAGAGAACAACCACTGAAACGCAATGACAGGGCATCGGAGAGTAACCACAACACGGCCATGTGATGCCACATAGAAAGCTCGGAGGCGAACAATGTTGGGATGTTTAACCCTACATGGGGTCCTCTTGGATGGACCGTGCCGAGTGAAATTTTCCCACTAGAAACACGTTCTGTTGGACAGGTGATAACAGTCCCTGTGAACCTTCTTTTCACATTTGCAATTGCGCACGTCTTCCTATCTCTTTTATACACGTTCAGGTACGGGATTTTCCTATTCTTTGCGGGCTGGATCTGTATCATGACTACCTTTGTGTACCTCTTCTTGCCAGAAACCAAGGGTGTACCCATTGAAGAAATGATTTTTGAATGGAGAAAGCACTGGTTTTGGAAGAAAATAGTTCCTTGCTTCGAGGAGGGGGCACCAAAAGGAAAACTACCAGAACTATAATTCACTTAAAGAATAACTTAGTTTAGTTTAGTAATTCACTTAAAGAATAACTTAGTTTGGGAGGTTTGTCATTTGTTCATTGTAATTTACAAGTCTATTTCAGTAGCTTTTGTCTCCACTTCCGGAGAATTGTCAAGAAAGTTCAGGAAAAGTGATGGATTTTCTTTGATGGTTTTTTTTGTTTCTGGAGTTCAATGCGTTATGAATTTCTGAATACAAAACATCAAAATTATCATCTCCAAAATGATCATTCATAGACGAACATGACTGCAACGATTTTGCACCCTAAATAAAATTTGTCAATGGTATCAATCACTGTTTCTCAATCTCAATAAATCATTTATTCTTTCTTTCCATCCCTGATTAGGGATGATGATGAGTGAAGTGCCAGAAAAGTTGTTTACTTTTTCAATGATTTTTCCATTCTTTTTGTTTACTAATTGAGCAATGTTTGATATTGTGGGAGCCTTTATCACTGTCGAGGGAAATACCACATTCACTAGGCATTAAAATTATATTAATTTATATCTTCAAAATATAAGTTAAACCATACAAAATTGTAATTTCTATCAAAATTATATTACCACAATTATGTTACCAGAATCCAATATGTATAATTTCAACAACAATTATACCATTTATTTTTCCCTCTAAAAGATCGCAGGTACATGTTCATTGTCATGGGCTAAACTAACCATTCGAATCGACCCAAAGTCATATTTCGTTTACTATTTTTAACATCCCTTCAAATATAAAATCAAAATCCTTACCCTTCGGTGGCCTACTGTGCATCGAGATTTCACATTGTAGGATCTGTTACTAGCTTTCCCTAAATGATTTAAATTTTTCCAGCTAAAAACATCCGTTGAAAAAGAAATGAAATGTTTTTTGTGAACACCGAAAGCATTCTCTTTGATAAAACTGTCATCTCAGAAGTAGCGGTTGAATTCTCTGGATCAGGAGAATCCCAAATATCTGTGTAATGTTGTTTTCTTTTAATCAAATCATTGTTATTTCTTCATTGTAAAGGAGTTGTGTATCATGTCTTTATGATCAGTATGAATGTTATTTACTCTGGATGCTATGTTATCCACAGATGTTAATAGTTAGTAGCAAGGTATTGTATTCAGTCTTTATTTTTTTCTGTTTTTTATGATCGAACGGCTTCCTCACATCTTCCATATATTGGAGTTATGATACGATTTTCAATTCTTCATTTTACACAATTAATTGGGTTACAGAGATTTTTAATTGGCCTCCTTTGTCACCGATTTATATCTTTTGTGTCTTCTGGGTGATATAAAAACGGAGCCTTGTTGTCTATATAATAAATCCGTACCAGAAAGCTCAACTACAAGCTGCTAATGCATACACGCCAATGATTAGACACATGAACTTTTAACCCAAGAAAATCATAAGTTTGCAACTTTGTCTTTGGTTTCTTGTTCTTACATAATATAAATATGTGAACTTCCTAGGACAGAAGTATCTTACTTATTTTTCTGGAAGATGCCCGATGTTTATAAAACTGATCCATGTGTCCCTTCTTTTTTCCTCCATCCTGTTTGCCTTTGCAAACTCTCATGTTCCTTTTCAACAGCTCTCTCTGGTTTTCCCATGTTGTAGGGTGACATTGTGAACATGGAAGAACTTCTACAAGCTGGTGTTTAGACAACAGTCAACCCAATGGCAAACTGATTAGGTTCTGATGGATGTGCAGTAATCACAAGATAGACATTGCCACTACACATATAAATCAACACAAATCCAGAATCTTGCTTAGAATTAAAGACATTGACAGAAATTTCAAATCTTGAACATCTAAAATATCTCAACATAAATGGGTGCATCAAGCAGGAAACCGTGAGTCCTTCACCTGAAGGCCTGAGATCACTAGAAAAACTATGCATGGAATTTTGCTTAGTTTTTCTAGTGAGCGAGGGCAACCGCTTATCTGCGGGGTCTCATCGTATACCCGTCTAATCAATTGGATGGATGAGATTATTTTGATCGTATAACACTTAAATCAAAGGTTCAGAAATGTACACGTAACCCAAGAGGAAAGTTGATTTCAAAGGGAAACGCCTTTCGGCGTAATTACAAAAAAAAAAAAAAAAAACTAAGACTTTCAATTTAATAGCAATCCACAATTTGCTGCAACGGTTACATCATTTGATAACAACAAATAAAGATGGTAGAGAAAGTGTTCATGCCCTTACATAACAATAAGACATGCTTGCAATTACATAGTATATGCTTGTAGTAAATTGTCTGGCAGAATGTCAAGTAGTTAGAACAATGAGAATTCTTTTGGCACGTGAACATCAAGAAGATTTCTAGTAGCCAGAGGCATCTTGAGAGAACTCTTTCATGGTAAGACAGATGCAATTTCCTCCTATGAAATATCAATTGGAGGCCTACTTCATCAACATATTTACATCTCGGAAGGCTAGTTCCTACTCCCTAGGTTATAGAGACAAAAGCAGAACAAAGGTCGAAGAGGAACTCAAGAAATCAGATAGGGCAGCCAGTTCGGATGAATCCGACAAGATTAAGGCAAGTCAACCTCCTTACCACTGCTTGACAGTGAGTCTTGTAGAAGGAAAGAAACCTACATACAACTCTACCCTAGCCGCTTCAAGACGTCATGTATAAGTGCAAACTAAGCACTCATTCAAATAACAAAGTCATGTTAGAAAAATAATTAAGGTTAAATGTAACGCTATGAACTTCTCAGAAGAATCATATTGTCAAATAACAAATTCCCATACAACAATAGGCAACAAGGAAGCCACATAGCATATGTAGCAGAGAAGAGAACAAATTACAAGTACAAAGGAGAAAGAAGCCCCACGATCCAACCCATTTCTCTATCTCTAAAGAACAATTACATAGATGTACGTTCCTTTTAAGTAATGTCCTGTTAAAATCAAAGTCTCACTAATCTGTTGTTGCTGATTATTTTAAGTTGTTGCTTGTTCTGTTCTTTGTTTATTTTAATTGCTCCCGGACACCTATGCTGAATCCCGGAAGGACGGACTTTGAAAGAAGAGCCATCTTGCAGCAATTCGGGAATGATTTAGCCACTGTACTCTTGCTTTTCTGGAAAACTCCAGATATAACCTAGAGACATGAAAAACAAACCTTGACACAACCAAACAGCCAGAAATAAATGAAATGCACGCCAAGAAAACAGAACAGTGAATGAAATAAATGTATTTTTTTAATGGAAACAGGGGTATCTCCAACATGTTCTAATTTGCAACGCATATAGAGATGTGGACAGAAAAATATCCAATCTTTTCTTCTTTAGCTGTAGATGCATAAAACTTATTAACATATAGGGCATTGAATACATAGATCTCAGAGTGTTATAAGTCTCAAGAAACAAGTATCTATCCACCTCTGCACAATAATGTTTCTCATCTTGAGAAGATTGGCTAAATGGCACATTTCCTTCAAAGGAAACTCTGAGAATGTATATGATTCATCCAATGGTTTGTCATGCAACGAAGGAAGTACTGAATTTATGAAATGAGTGGTCATGGAGTAGTTTCCAAAGGACAAACATCCAGTGTAATATCGATTCCCAGGAAACCATTTGCTACGGCGTAAATATTTCCTCGATTGGTACCTGTAACAAAATCAATAATTGAAAAATAAAGTTGGTTACTAAAGCATAGGGGAAACATTATGTAGAAGCAGGAGGAGAAAAAAACTATCAGAATAACAAACATTGACCTACAGGTAAACCATTAGACGGTAATCTAGGAAAAATAAATAAATAACAATAACAATGTCGAAGTATTTTTAAGCAGGAAATCTATGTATAATTTGTTAATATTGGTTGCATTTCCAATACTGACTACATGGAAATAACCATACTGAACGATTGAAGTATTGAACCGAAAAAAGATTGAGAAATAGAAAAGGGAAATATTTTACTCCTGTCGTGCTTGAAATATTTCCCCTTTACTAACCCCAAACTGGCTAACAAAACTCATAATAAATAGGAAACCCAAGGGATCTGGTAAGGGAAACCAGTCTTACCTTAACCGTCATGAACCGAAAGTGGAAAAAATAACAAACCACCTAGAAAAATGGCCTGCATACTCTTGTACCAAGAAGCCATTGAGCAGATGAAAGAAAAGAGAAAAAAAAAAAAAAAAGGAATTGAAAAGAAACCCTTTCCAATCAAATTAACATTAACCCAGTAATTGTAAAAATGTGAATACCTAACAGGGACAAAATAAGGCAATGTTCCTCTCTGGAATGCTAATAATAATTCCTGGATGAGTTTTCTAGAGCCTCTATAGAAAACACGTGGAGAAGAATAACAACTACATATAAGTTAAACCTCACAAGGAATCGGTGATAATTGCCATCATTACCATAAATAATAATAACAATATGCGAACTAACCCCAATTTTCAGACCTAGCTTGAAATTACTCGATGTAAAGAGGGAAAAAATAAATTGGTACCTGTAAAAAAATTGGTAAGGTAAGCCCTAGCGTATGTCAAAGAAAAATTAGAGCAGTCTAACCCAATATAGACATGATAAGCCATAAATAAAGATGCCAAGCCAATGCGTAAAAAATAAAAAATTTTTACCTGGTGTTCCTGATGCTTCGCTTGAAGGAGGGGAGGTGCACGATGGCTAGGGAACCTGGTAGAGGGATCTAGTTGGCAAGGTAATTTCCATCACTCACAATGGCGTTCAGAGAAGCATACAAAATTCCATAGGGAGATAGTCATGTGGAAGCAAAAAAAATCCAAAATGAGACTTAGGGTTTGAGAAGGGAAGTTGCACCGTCAGATGAATAAGAAACAATTCTCACCGTTCATAGGAGGAAATCTGACATCCATGCGAAAATCATATGGGCCTAAGTTACATGGTGATCAACCTCTCCCTTCACAAAACCCATAACCACTTAAGGCAAGTCAACCTCCTTACCACTGCTTGACAGTGAGTCTTGTATTTTTTAATGTAAACAGGGGTATCTCCAACATGTTCTAATTTGCAACGCATATAGAGATGTGGAGAGAAAAATATCCAATCTTTTCTTCTTTAGCTGTAGATGCATAAAACTTATTAACAGATAGGGCATTGAATACATAGATTTCAGAGTGTTATAAGTCTCAATAAACAAGTATCTATCCACCTCTGCACAATAATGTTTCTCATCTTGAGAAGATTGGCTAAATGGCACATTTCCTTCAAAGGAAACTCTGAGAATGTATATGATTCATCCAATGGTTTGTCATGCAATGAAGGAAGTACTGAATTTATGAATGAGTGGTCATGGAGTAGTTTCCAAAGGACAAACATCCTATGTAATATCGATTCCCAGGAAACCATTTGCTACGGCGTAAATATTTCCTCGATTGGTACCTGTAACAAAATCAATAATTGAAAAATAAAGTTGGTTACTGAAGCATAGGGGAAACATTATGTAGAAGCAGGAGGAGAAAAAAACTATCAGAATAACAAACATTGACCTGACAGGTAAACTACCAGACGGTAATCTAGAAAAAATAAATAAATAACAATAACAATGTCGAAGTATTTTTAAGCAGGAAATCTATGTATAATTTGTTAATATTGGTTGCATTTCCAATACTGACTACATGGAAATAACCATACTGAACGATTGAAGTATTGAACCGAAAAAAAATTGAGAAATAGAAAAGGGAAATATTTTACTCCTGTCGTGCTTGAAATATTTCCCCTTTACTAACCCCAAACTGGCTAACAGAACTCATAATAAATAGGAAACCCAAGGGATCTGGTAAGGGAAACCAGTCTTACCTTAATCGTCATGAACCGAAAGTGGAAAAAATAACAAACCACCTAGAAAAATGGCCTGCATACTCTTGTACCAAGAAGCCATTGAGCAGATGAAAGAAAAGAGAAAAAAAAAAAAAGAATTGAGAAGAAACCCTTTCCAATCAAATTAACATTAACCCAGGAATTGTAAAAACGTGAATACCTAACAGGGACAAAATAATGTAATGTTCCTCTCTGGAATGCTAATAACAATTCCTGGATGAGTTTTCTAGAGCCTCTATAGAAAACACTTGGAGAAGAATAACAACTACATATAAGTTAAACCTCACAAGGAATCGGTGATAATTGCCATCATTACCATAAATAATAATAACAATATGCGAACTAACCCCAATTTTTAGACCTAGCTTGAAATTACTCGATGTAAAGAGGGAAAAAATAAATTGGTACCTGTAAAAAAAATTGGTAAGGTAAGCCCTAGCGTATGTCAAAGAAAAATTAGAGTAGTCTAACCGAATATAGACATGATAAGCCATAAATAAAGATGCCAAGCCAATGCGTAAAAAATAAAAGTATTTTACCTGGTGTTGCTGATGCTTCGCTTGAAGGAGGGGAGGTGCAGGATGGCTAGGGAACCTGGTAGAGGGATCCAGTTGGCAAGGTAATTTCCATCACTCACAATGGCGTTTAGAGAAGCATACAAAATTCCACAGGGAGATAGCCATGTGGAAGCAAAAAAAATCCAAAATGAGACTTAGGGTTTGAGAAGGGAAGTTGCACCGTCAGATGAATAAGAAACACTTCTCACCGTTCATAGGAGGAAAACTGACATCCATGCGAAAATCATATGGGCCTAACTTACATGGTGATCAACCTCTCCCTTCACAAAACCCATAACCACTTAAGGCAAGTCAACCTCCTTACCACTGCTTGACAGTGAGTCTTGTATTTTTTTAATGGAAACAGGGGTATCTCGAACATGTTCTAATTTGCAAGGCATATAGAGATGTGGACAGAAAAATATCCAATCTTTTCTTCTTTAGCTGCAGATGCATAAAACTTATTAACAGATAGGGCATTGAATACATAGATTTCAGAGTGTTATAAGTCTCCAGAAACAAGTATCTATCCACCTCTGCACAATAATGTTTCTCATCTTGAGAAGATTGGCTAAATGGTACATTTCCTTCAAAGGAAACTCTGAGAATGTATATGATTCATCCAATGGTTTGAGTGGTCATGGAGTAGTTTCCAAAGGACAAACATCCGGTGTAATATCGATTCCCAGGAAACCATTTGCTACAGCGTAAATATTTCCTCGATTGGTACCTGTAACAAAATCAATAATTGAAAAATAAAGTTGGTTACTGAAGCATAGGGGAAACATTATGTAGAAGCAGGAGGAGAAAAAACTATCAGAATAACAAACATTGAGTTGACAGGTAAACCACCAAACCGTAATCTAGGAAAAATAAATAAATAACAATAACAATGTCGAAGTATTTTTAAGCAGGAAATCTATGTATAATTTGTTAATATTGGTTGCATTTCCAATACTGACTACATTGAAATAACCATACTGAACTATTGAAGTATTGAACCTAAAAAAAAAATTGAGAAATAGAAAAGGGAAATATTTTACTCCTGTCGTGCTTGAAATATTTCCCCTTTACTAACCCCAAACTGGCTAACAGAACTCATAATAAATAGGAAACCCAAGGGATCTAGTAAGGGAAACCAGTCTTACCTTAACCGTCATGAACCGAAAGTGGAAAAAATAAGAAACCACCTAGAAAAATGGCATGCATACTCTTGTACCAAGAAGCCATTGAGCAGATGAAAGAAAAGAGAAGAAAAAAAAAAAAAATTGAGAAGAAACCCTTTCCAATCAAATTAACATTAACCCAGTAATTGTAAAAACGTGAATACCTAACAGCGACAGGGACAAAATAAAGTAATTTTCCTCTCTGGAATGCTAATAACAATTCCTGGATGAGTTTTCTAGAGCCTCTATAGAAAACACTTGGAGAAGAATAACAACTACATACCTGTAACAAAATCAATAATTGAAAAATAAAGTTGGTTACTTAAGCATAGGGGAAACATTATGTAGAAGCAGGAGGAGAAAAAACTATCAGAATAACAAACAATGAGTTGACAGGTAAACCACCAAACCGTAATATAGGAAAAACCGAAAAAAAAAAAAATTGAGAAATAGAAAAGGGAAATATTTTACTCCTGTCATGCTTGAAATATTTCCCCTTTACTAACCCCAAACTGGCTAACAGAACTCATAATAAATAGGAAACCCAAGGGATCTGGTAAGGGAAACCAGTCTTACCTTAACCATCATGAACCGAAAGTGGAAAAAATAACAAACCACCTAGAAAAATGGCATGCATACTCTTGTACCAAGAAGCCATTGACCAGATGAAAGAAAAGAGAAGAAAAAAAAAAAAAATTGAGAAGAAACCCTTTCCAATCAAATTAAAATTAACCCAGTAATTGTAAAAACGTGAATACCTAACAGGGACAGGGACAAAATAAAGTAATTTTCCTCTCTGGAATGCTAATAACAATTCCTGGATGAGTTTTCTAGAGCCTCTATAGAAAACACTTGGAGAAGAATAACAACTACATATAAGTTACACATCACAAGGAATCGGTGATAATTGCCATCATTACCATAAATAATAATAACAATATGCGAACTAACCCCAATTTTCAGACCTAGCTTGAAATTACTCAATGTAAAGAGGGAAAAAATAAATTGGTACCTGTAAAAAAAATTGGTAAGGTAAGCCCTAGCGTATGTCAAAGAAAAATTAGAGCAGTCTAACCCAATATAGACATGATAAGCCATAAATAAAGATGCCAAGCCAATGCGTAAAAAATAAAAATATTTTATCTGGGGTTCCTGATGCTTCGCTTGAAGGAGGGGAGGTGCACGATGGCTAGGGAACTTGGTAGAGGGATCCAGTTGGCAAGGTAATTTCCATCACTCACAATGGCGTTCAGAGAAGCATACAAAATTCCACACGGAGTGTCTCAGCGTTGACGAGCAGCACCTCCAGAGTTCCCCTCGGCATCTTTCATTGTTTTCCTTCTACCTCGTGAAGCAGATTTCCACAGGGTCCTCGAATATAGTATCCCCGAGCTAGGGCAGGTGCACTTGGACGTAGCATAGCCTGGCGAGAGGGCAACCGTCTATTTGCCGAGTCTCATCGTATACCCCATCAATTGGATGCCAAGTCTCATTGTATACACCATCAATTGGATGGATGAGATTATTTTGATCCTCTAACACTTAAATCAAAGATCCAGAAATGTACACGTAATCTAAAAGTAAAGTTGATTTCAAATGGAAAAGCCTTACGGCGTAATTAAAATATATTCACTCCAAATTTAATCTGTTTATACAAATAGCCTTTATGATCTTCTTGATTGAATTTACGTCAAACATATTCATTGCCAGGCTTACGTCAACATATTCATTGCCAAGCTTTATTGCTGGCCATGATATACTTTTTCAAAGTGTTCTACATCGATAGAATGATTTATACTGCATAATTTTTGGTTCTAGCGTTTACCGGATAACCTGCTCTGGAATGAGTTTGCCCTATGTCTGAAGATATATTTTTGGTTTCTTAATACTGATTATACTTGCTAGATACGTTTAAACTCCATTTCACGTTGTTGTCATTATATTTCCTTACATAGTTGAAATGTTTTCATACCTGCAATTAAAGAGCCTCCAAATGCCATCTGATTTTTGGTTACAACCTTTTTCTCCAATTGAAACTGGTCATCTAGCTAGTAGATTTAGTGAGCCTCTAAGGCAAGAGGTTTGCCTAGCATATGCTGGTTCCAATTGATATAATCACGCAACATTAAAAGCAAGCAAAATATTGAACTAACAGATATGGTTGAGATCTAAAATGCACATACCGTAAGACACTTCTTCAAATATCTCCCACATGCATCATCGTATATAACAGCAAACGCAAACAATCGGTTGATTGCAAATATGACAGCAAAAGCAACATCCTGTAATAGTTCAGAAAATGAAATCGGAGGAATACTCACTCGTTGTCTGCCCATGCAAATTATCAAGAGAATTTTCGGTCAGACAATCGAATTCATGCCATAACCTTCGCTTATATCTAACAAATGAAATTTCTTTTGTCGAGACAAGTGTAGAGTGTAAAACTGCATTTAAAACTTCAATAAGAACACATGGAAACGTTACCAATACCAAGGAGCACAAAACTTACTTGTTAAGAAAAGCTGATACTTTGGACCAAATGAACAAGATCGTGATGGCAAGTATGAGAGCATGGTAAATATGTTCCAGTAGATAATAACGAAGCCTCTCATACAGGAACCAGAGAACTGTAGCACCGGCAAGAACACCTGCTAAGGTTTGCTTGTTCCTCCATAGCATTCCAACCGCAACTACACATTCGATAGAGGGTTTTAGAATCATCTCAAGATAAAATTGAGCGCTTCAAACTGCTTGGCAATGAAATAAGAACTAAATGATCTGAAAATCCACGGGAAGGTTTCAAAATAATCCTCGTAGGTGACCTAAAATTAATACCAGAAACACATCTTCATTTGAGGCCGTCAAAAAGGTGAAAATGAAGAAAACAAATATCCTAACTGCAGAAGTCGTGAATCACCTCTCAAAATAGTGTGTATTAGGGAAATATTCTTCGATTTTGTACTTCAAATCAAGATGCGGATACTACTTCAAATACTGTTTTTATTGTTCAGATGATTGAAAACGAGGTAAAAAAATACTAATTTATGCTTTAAAGACTCCAAATCTGAAGACGAAGACTTCCTTTTATACTGATTAATTGAAAATGGAAAAAACCAGAAAGTAGACATTTTACATTTAATGCCTCCGAAAAGCCTTTGGACGGGCTTCTCAGAGCCAAAGAGACGTTTTTCCAAAGCTGAAATTAAAGACGGCTCAGGTTTCTTCGATTTCTCTTCATTCGAATCAGAAGAAGACAAGCCGCGCCCGGGCAGTTTTTCGGCGACCTTTGCCAGTGCACTGTCCAGAAACAACGCCGGCTCATCGTATACCCCATGGATGAGATTATTTGGATGGTCTAACACTTAAATGGAAGGTCCAGAAATGTACACGTAATCCAAGAGGAAAGTTTATTTCAAATGGAAACGCCTTACCGCGTAATTATTAATATAGTAATAACATGAATTAAATAATGATAATGATTCGTATAATAGTGATACAAAATAGTGTTACATAATAGTAAAACATAAAACCTAAAAGAAACAAACAATATAGTAGTAACATGAATTAAAATTATTAATATAGTAGTAACATGAATTAAATAACTTTAATGATTACTATAATACTCTTACAAAATAGTGTTAAAAAATTGTAAAACATAAAACATAAATATTGTTACAAAATAGTGTTACAATATAGTAAATCATTAAACATAAATAGTTTTACAAAATAGTGTTACAATATAGTATAACATAAAACATAAACAAACAAACAATATAGTAATAACACTAATTATAATTATTAATATAATAGTAACATGAATTAAATAATGATAATGATTAGTATAACAGTGTTACAAAATAGTAAAACAAAAAAACAATATAGTATGAAAATGAATTAAACTTATTAATATATTAATAACATGAATTAAGTAATTATAATGATTAGTATAATACTTTTACAATATAGTGAAACATAAAACATAAAACAGACAACCAATATAGTAATAACATGAATTAAATAAAGATAATGATTAGTATAGTAGTGTTACAAAATAGTAAAACATAGAACATAAAACAAACAAACAACATAGTAACAACATGAATTAAAATTATTAATATAGTAATAACATGAATTAAATAATGATAATGATTAGTGTAATACTGTTACAAAATAGTAGAAAATAAAACCTGAAACAAACAAACAATATAAGAATAACATGAATTAAATAATGATCATGATTAGTATAAGAGTGTTACAAAATAATGAAACATAAAACATAAAACAAACAAAAAATATAGTAATAACATGAATTAAAATTATTAATAAAGTAATAACATGAACTAAATAATGATAATCATTAGTATAATAGAGTTACAAAACAGTAAAACATAAAACATAAAACAAACAAATAGTATACTAATACTAAAATGAATTGAAACTATTAATATAGTAATAACATGAGTAAAATAATGATAATCATTAGTATAATAGTGTTAAAATATAGTAAAACATAAAACAAATGAACAACATAGCAATAACATGAATTAAAATTATTATTATAGTAATAACTTGAATTAAATAATGATAATGATTAGTATAATAATCTTACAAAATAGTGTTACAATATAGTAAAACATAAAACATAAAATAAACAAACAATGTTTTTTTCTTTTCTCCGTAAAACTATTCTAATTATATTACAAAAACTGAAGCATTACATTCAAAATTACACCAGGCCGAGGCCTAGAATCTCCGTGGAGAATTCTCAGGAATATCTATGAAATTGCCCAATTCTAACCAGCTTGCCGAGACTACGTTAAACCGACACAGAGGCATTTCAGCCAACACATTGGACACAGTGGCATTACAGACTCATTGACACAGTGGCGTAACAGACAGATGTACAGACACCTAGACAGCAGATATCCCGACACTTTGACACATGATGCGTAACAGGCACATTGACACATTGACACCTGAACTTGCAGAGATACAGACACCTAGATAGCAGATATGCCGACACAAGGAAAAAGAAGGGATGAACAGAGAACCGAAGGGCTGCGTCGTTATTCTTCGTCCGTCTCATAAGGCTCGTCCTCCGTCGTTGGCTGAGGTTCTTTGTTGTTGTCCTTCATAACTGGTCGAATTCCTCCTTCCGACGTCCTGGCAGGCTGAATCGTCGAGGTACTGGCTTCCTTTGTCTGAGGAGGGTGCCGAAAATCCACCTTGGGCACCTCCATGTCCAACCTTGGCACCGTGAGATCATCCCGTGGCCTGCGAGCATCACTGCAATGCTCCACGGTGACTGAGACAATCAATGTATTGTCCTCAAATTTGCAGGGTATGCGATATTTAATCGCAGGGTGCTCCGAGTGCCCACAATCCCGTGGTTCCTGGCTGATTTGCCGACTAATGGACCGTTGCAGGTGGCCTCCATGAACCCAAGGGTCATCCTCTGAGGAAGCAGGTGGAGTGGCTCTCCTCTGTGTTGGAGGGCGACCCCGTGCACCGCCCCTGCCCCTCGGCCCTCTGCGCTCTCCAGACATGCCTATAACCCTCACCTGCACCTCTGTTGAAATTCTCCACACTGCCAGAGAATGCTCGGGATCTCTCAAATTCTGCTCATGTCTCGGCGCATAATGCGGGGGAGCCACCTTCTTATGGACTGCCATGAGAGTCTGATCTGGTGGAGCATTTAATGGCGTCTGAGCACTGGCCATCTTCCCCAGGAATGTCTGTGTCGCCATAACTTCACTGAAGGCCGAACGGACTAGCGCCTGGACGGATAAACCCTGCGCATTTATGGTTTGGGCAGGTTGGGGTGCGGTGGCTTGTCCGGGCTGACATCTGCCCATGGGACTTGCCACGCAGGACCACAGCTGCCATTTAATCCAGCCGTTCACCCGCATCCGGGGATTAGTATAATAATCTTACAAGATAGTGCTAAAAAATATTAAAACATAAAACATGAATATTGTTTCAAAATAGTGTTACAATATAGTAAAACATTAAAGATAAATAGTTTTACAAAATAGTATTACAATATAGTAAAACATAAAACATAAAAAAAACAAACATATAGTAATAACATGAATTAAAATTATTAATATAATAATAACATGAATTAAATGATGATAATGATTAGTATAAAAGTGTTACAAAATAGTAAAACAAAAAAAGAATATAGTAAGAACATGAATTAAAATTATTAATATAGTAATAGCATGAATTAAGTAATTATAGTGATTAGAAAATAGTGTTACAAAATAGTGTTACAATATAGTAAAACATAAAACAGACAAGCAGACAAACAATATAGTAATAACACGAATTAAATAAAGATAATGATTAGTATAGTATTGTTACAAAATAGTAAAGCATAAAACATAAAACAAGCAAACAACATAGTAATAACATGAATTAAAATTATTAATATAGTAATAACATGCATTAAATAATGATAATGATTAGTATTATAGAGTTACAAAATAGTGTTACAAAATAGTAAAACATAAAACAAATAAACAATATAGTAACAAAATTATTAATGTAGCAATAAGATGAATTAAAATTAATAATATAGTAATAACATCAATTAAAATTACTAATATAGTAGTAACATGAGTTAAATAATCATAATGATTAGTATAATAGTATTACAAAATAGTAAAACATAAAACAAACAAACAATATAGTAATAACATGAATTAAATAATGATAATGATTAGTAATAAATAGTGTTACAAAGAGGTAAAAAATAAAACAAATAACAATTATAGTAATTAAATTATTAATTTACAATAAGATGAAATTAAAATTAATAA
>APFE030954553.1:0-10723 GCA_000404065.3 Pinus taeda
GGAGAGGGAGGAGGGGGACTATGCAAAAGGGACAAAGGAGGAAGATGCAGAGGAGGAGGTGGGGATGAATTTGGAGGTATAGGATGAAAGAGAGGAGGAGGAGGAGGGGGACGATGGGGAGGCAACGTGAGAGTAGGGGGAATAAACATAGGGAGCGGACGATGAGGAGGAGGAGGAAAAAATAGAGGAGAGGCAAGAGGTGGAGGCGAAGAAGTGTTAGGAGTGGGAGGGATGGAGAGGCATGGCATTGGGGGAGGAGGTAGCGAGGGAGGAAAAGGCAGATGGGGGCAAGGATGGTTGGTGGAGGTGGGGGAGGAGGTCGGTGGGGGTAAATGGAGGACGAGGGGCATAGGAGTGTTAGGGAGGAGGCGACAAAGGGGGGGAGCAAGTGGGAAATAAGGGGGAGGGAGATTGGGTGGAGGCGTGGGAGGAGGTGGAGGATGATGGGGAGGGGGTATGGGTGCGGGTGGTGTGGGGGAGTGTGAGACGAATCTTTTTTTTTTAAATAGGCTAGGTTTATAATAAAATGAGTTTTTTAATTTGTTTAAATGAGTGAAACCTTTGTATTTTCGACACCAAAATTCCAATGAGTGGAATCTTCTTAATTTGGTTTTTTGGGTACCAAAATTCTTGGTATTTTAAATTTCTGTTTTTGAAATTTCGATTTATTTTGAAATCAATTTAAATAATAAAAAATTATTTTGTCAATAAAATTGTATATTGTCATAGAGTTAAATAATTGATACAAATCTAAATTATTATGAAAATGCTTCAGGAGTTGCCAACTCCACTTCAGATTCTTTTAAAAAAGACCCACTCCATCCATACAATGCTATCACATTGTTATTCATCACTATCACAATAAAGCAACTTGTAAATACTAGAGGTGTTCTAAAAAATGATGACACGATTGTCGAAAATTAAGGGATAGGGTTGTACCACCAGGGGATTTCTCTGTGAAACGTTTGTCGAAGAAATGAGACTTACATCCCTTGAATTTTTTTTCCCGATTGGAGATTTTTCTTTGAAATGGTTGTTCAATATATCTGTTGTAAGAAACCATGTATATCAAATGATGCATATATGCATAGCACAAAGTATCTCATGCATATTTTATTGCTCATGCATATCTTTTATTATAGGAGCATTCATGCACTTCGTTAAATTCCGTAACATATCTTTCATTCCCAACTTTGGCTTTGATATTAGATGTTGCAACCAATGGAAATGAGTTGGTGAATAGAGTTTAATTATTTACTCCACACAATCATTTCCACTTTTACACTTCATAGTTTTGATTTCCTCGGTTTTGTTTAACTTCTTATCTCATTGAGCCAAGAGGCTCATTCTACAACCAAGTATGATGTGTAAGCCTATCCTTCACTCAACAAAGTTGAAATTTCTCTCATGTAGACCCCAATAGATTATTAAAAGAATATAAAAATATAAAAAAACATTTAAATAATGTGAGCTCATAAAAAACATTGCACCTCTAGAAATTGGATCTCACTATGCTCATGTTAAATCCATATTTAAGATGGATATATACTTGTAGTTTACTCAATTTCACAACTAATATAAGGTTTACCATTTTTCTGAGATTTTTGAACATAAGATTTCTTAGTTACTACATAGTCACTATTTCTTTTAGCAATTGAACTACTCTATCCATCACCAATTAAACTACCCCTAAAACAAAAATCATATATTTTCAACAAAGAAGTTCAACTAAATTTAAATTTAAAAGTTCCAATAATTTTAAGTCTTACGCTCTCCTAACAAAAACACAGAGGCAACGACATTGTGGATCGAACACACAGCAACAACATTGTGGATCGAACACACGACCTTCATATATTCTGTATGACTTGTTTTCTTTAATGGGCACACGTTAAAACAATTGGGAGAGATTGCTATTTTGAAATCCTGCGTGAATGATGAAGAAACGACTATGAATTCCGGATTAACTAAACGCTATGGTCGAAGAGATTGCATTGTGTAATCTGCTTTGAACAATGAGGAAACGGCTACCAGCTCTTAACTAAATGTTAAGGTTGAATTAAATAAATATTAATTAAAACAACTCAAAAAAAGCAAAACGGAAAAAAACAAACCTTTACCTAAAACTAGAAAGCAGAATATTAAATACAATCTTGAAAATCACAAAAACAAAACAAAGGCTACCAGCTCTTAACTAAATGTTAAGGTTGAATTAAATAAATATTAATTACAACAACTCAAAAAAAGCAAAACGGAAAAAATCAAACCGTTACCTAAAACTAGAAAGCGGAATATTAAATCCAATCTTGAAAATCACAAAAACAAAGCAAAAAATGTTGCGATGACAAAATCCACTTGCAAGAAATGGCTCAAATTTCTTCATTAACTCTTATCTAAATGGTAGAGTTGTATTAAACCAATATTAGTTACAACAGCCCAGAAAAGCATAAACTTATCTAAATTTAGGACGCTTAATATTAATAACATTCTTGAAAGTTACACGAACAAAAACAATAGGTAACTTTGAATTAAAAAAAAAAAAAACAAAAATAATTAACTTTTAACTTTGAATTAAAAAAAACAAAAAAATTAACTTTTAAATTTTAAAAAATGTAAAGTAAAAGATTAAAAGTTAAATTTAAAAAAAAAAAAACTTAATTTCTTGTGAGGTAAAATATTGGAAATTTCAAAGTTAGCAAGACTGAATTGTTGATGGCAAAATTAAAGTTAAAATTTAAAATAACATTGATTTGTTGTTAAAGTAAAAAATTGAAATTCAAAGTAAAACATAAAATATAGAACCCATTTCTATCTAAATTGTAGTTTGAAATTGATATATAGTAACCTTGTTATAATAAATAATTTAGAACATACCTTGAATGTGGAAGAACAATAAATTCAATCAACTCTACTTGACATATAACCCTATAAGCTTAGCATACAACCCTTTCTTCTCAATAACATTATGTACTTTTTGAATATGGATTGTAGACTTCAGTAAGAGTATTTAAATTTCTCTTTTTGACATCTTTATATTTTGGTGTATGTTGTGAATGGAGATACGTTGTTCTCTATCTTTAAGTTGAACATGACAACCAAAGTTATCAGTTTAAAGGGTTTAGTTGATACCAATTAGTGAAACTTCGAATAGAATATGTAATGGAACAACAATTTACATGGCAATTAGTATACTTTCGTGTGCGATTTTGAAGGGTAAAACAAAGGTGAACAACAATTTACATGGCAATTAGTATACTTTCGTGTGCGATTTTGAAGGATAAAACAAAGGTGACTACTCCAGTATAACTAAAATGGCATCAGAAGCTTACAAAATCCAAAAAAAAATTGAAGGGAACATAAATTATCTTTCTACATCAAATTATCTTCTTGTTTAAAAAGTTACAATGTTTAAGATGGACCAACTAATCTGCAAAATTTGTTGTTCTCAAGCATTACTATGGGGTGTAAATCACCTATTTTTATGTATAAGCTAGAAATGATTACTTATCTTCAATTTATTCCTAGGCATGTCTATATTGAAACAATCCTTCCAATTATCGTTATCTTGCATAACCAAATCCTAATTCAAATTATGAGAGAAAGTCTATTATTACATGGTCTATTAACAAAATATAAAATGTTGTGTATGATATTTTTATGCATGATATTCTCTATACATATAGACTTAGATGTCTGCAATCATACCCTTATTTTCCAGAATCTAGTCTCTTAGACCTAATCGTATTCCAACAACCCCACCAAATCAAATTAAACAAATTGTGCACATCATATCTAGCATAAAACCCTAATCTATTCAGCCCTCTTTGGTGTGATCCTTTGGAGAGAGTCCTTTGTGGCTTGGTAGGTCTATCTACGAAGTCAAAAGATTGGTGTATGGTTACCTCAACTAGACTCTTCCTCAGTCTTAGAGATTGAGACGAGTGATAACGCCCCCAAAGGAACCTAGTAGAGACATTGGGCCTAGGTATTTTAAGAATATTTATTTATACAGTTTTATTCCTAATCCTTGGTTTTTCCATGTTCTTCTCTTGTATAAGTTTTATGCCTCAAGATGGCTCTTCCACTAGAAGATCTTGGCAATGATAGGGGGTTGTGTTTGGGTTTCTCCACTCTTGTTGAACCATTCGAGTCTGACATAGGCCTCTCATTTTTTGTTGTTGTTTTCCATGCCTAAACAAAGTGCTAATGTCTAGCGAGGAGCATAATACTACAAAGGGATAGGTTATTCTGGAGATCAAATTCGACTTGAGAGTGCAACCAATCATTAGAGGGATTTGAACACTTAACCAATTCAAGGAGAGATCACTTAGGTGGAAATGGAACTTTCCGATGAGAGATATAATCCTAAAAACACCGAGGTGTTTGATGATATGGAAGGTTCGATTGTTGATGTTGGTCATACAAGTGGTGCGCTTGAAAAAACTTAATGGAAAATGGGGCCTCCTCCTGGTCGTGGGTGCTAGATAAATCTCATGTACTGTATTTTAGAGCCATAAATTATATATTTTCTTTTCATATTTTGAAACATTTAAGGTTACTTGTTTGGCCGGGTTTCCAAACAAAAAATTATTACATCTCCCAAAAATGAAGAAAAAAAATTCAGGAGGTAAAGGAGAGAATTCTCGAGGTATTGGAATGTAAAGAAAATAAACAAGCCTCTGTATTAGATATGACAGTCATTAATCGTGTGAAATCTTAGAAAATGGAAAGAAGACTATTGAATACTTAAATGTTGGTTGTTCTCTTCAAATTAATCTCAATACCATGATATAAGGGCTAGTGAAATAAAGAGTTCATTTAAAATCAAATGAGAAGGGAGAAATGGGTACCATAAATCCCTATCCTTGAAAATTGGGGTAAATGGAAATTAGTAGCTTCTCCATTGAAATAAAGCTATGCTAATCTCCATACCTATTTTTCTTATAAAATAATCCTCGAGCTACTATTAATAATGCAATATGAGTAGAAAACCATTTTCTATTCAAAATTTGAAACCCTTTAATTTACACCAAGGGCTAAATTTCACTGGTCAAATTTTCCACTAGGATTATTTTTTGTTGAAATATGCATAAAAAAGATATTATTATAAATAATCACAATATAGCTTGTAATAAAGTTATAATTTTGTTAATTTTTTTTTTTAATCTTGGAAATGTCATAGGTACTAAGTGTGACACATTTTGATGATTATCATGGATTGAATTTATTTGCATTTACATCCATTTAATTTATATGGCTTCCATAGTTTGTTAATTTAATGTTAATATTTTATTTTAACTTAAATTAAAAATAAATTCCAAATTAGATATGCCTAAGATTGTGCTAATCGGAAGAATATAACTTTCATAGTTATAATTTTGTTCATTTCTATGTTTTAATTAATCTATGAAATGTGATAGGAATATTGGGGTAACCATTTTGATGGTTATCATGGATGGAATATGTTGGAATATTCATGGTAATATTGACATATCAACCAGAAGATTTTTGAACCAATGGAATATGTTTGAATATTCATGGTAATATGGACATGTCAATGATAAGATTTCTGAACCCACAGAATATGTTGGAATATTCATGGTAATATTGACATATGAATGATAAGATTTATTTTCAAGTTAGATATACTCTATTAACTAAATTATCTCACATTAATTAATTTAATAAGATGGCATATCAACACATCATATTGGGCATGTGGTATTTCTAATCCATGGTAATGTAAGAAGAACTATTTCCAATTAAAGGATTCCCATAATAATAGTGGGGGTGAATCAATAAAAATATTTTTATATATTATATAACTCCAATAATAATAATAATAATAATATATTTTAGTTAGATTTTACGAATTTTTAATGCAATATGTATAATGGGGTTAGTGCTTTGATTCTTATCATAGAGTAATGCTTGTAGCAGTTTTCAATCCATTGAATTATATGGTCAAAATAGTTATAATAAAACCAATAAATCTTTCTTTAGTCAATATATTTTATATACATTATATTCTAAGTCAAGTGTTTAGGGTTTAGAGTTTATGGTTTAGGAATTATTACACTTTAGTAAATGCTTTTAATAAACATTTAAATACAATTTACAAAACACTTTTTAAAATGTTATAAAATACTTAGGGTTTAGGGTTAACACTTTAGTGTTTAGGGTTAGGGGTTTATGCTTTAGAGTTTAGGGTTTAGGATTTATAGAACTTTAGTAAATGTTTTTAGTAAACACTTAAATAAAAGTTACAAACTGTTTTTAAAATTGTTATAAAATGCTTAGGGTTTAGGGTTTAGAATTTAGCATTTAGGATTTAGGGTTTGGCGTTTAGGGTTTAGGGTTAAGTGTTTAGGGTTAATAAAACTTTATAAAATGCTTAGGGTTTAAGTTTTAGGATTTTTAGTTTAGGGTTTAGGGTTTAGGGTTTAGGGTTTGGGGTTTATGGTTCATGGTTTCACATTTATAACACCTTAGTAATTGTTTTAATAAACACCTAAATAAAAGTCACAGAACACTTTTTAAAATGTTATAAAATGCTTAGGGTTTAGTGTTTATGATTTTTGGTTTAGGGTTTATAGTTTAGTGTTTGGGGTTTATGGTTAGGGCTTTAGCATTTAGGGTTTAGGGTCTAGGGATGAGCCACCACATCTTAAACGGGTATCTCCTGCTACATAGTACACATAATGCATTCATCCCATGGAGCCTCAAGGAGTTATGAAGAAAAATAAATAAAAGTGAAATTTTATGAAAAGGGTGGAAAAACAAAGGTCGGGGTATCTCATGTACCACGATTTTGTCCCTCCTACACTCACATACCGAGGTGTGGTCCTCCCTTATTATAGATAGTGATAAAATTCTTAGGTTTTATGGTTTAGGGATTATGGCTGGGGTTTAGGGTTTAATATTTAGGGTTTATAACATTTTATTAAATTCTTTTAATAAGAACTTAAATAAAAGTTACAAATAGTTTTTAAAATGTTATAAAATTCATAGGCTTTAGTGTTTAGTGTTTAGGGTTTATAACAATTTAGTAAATGTTTTTAATATACACTTAAATAAAAGTTACAAAAAACTATTTAAAATGTTATAAATTAATTAGGGTTTAGGTATGAGGGATTAGGGTTTAAAGTTTATAACACTTTAGTAAATTATTTTAATAAACACGTAAAAAAGTTAGAAAACACTTTTTAAAATGTTATGAAATGCTTAGGGTTTAGATTTTAGGGTACAAGGTATAGCGTTTAGGGTTTATTACACTTTAGTAAATTATTTTAATAAACACTTAAATGAAAGTTACAAAACACTTTTTGAAATGTTATGAAAGGCTTAAGGTTTAGCGTTTCAGGTTTAGGTTTTTCGTTTAGGGTTTATAGTTTAGGGTTTAGTCTTTATGGTTTAGGGTTTATAACACCTTAGTAAATTAATTTGATAAAAACTTAAGTAAAAGTTACAAAACTCTTTTTAGAATTCTATAAAATCCTTAGGGTTTAGGGTTTATAAGACTTTAGTAAATTCTTATAATAAACACTTAAATAAAAGTTAAAAAACACTTTTTAAAATGTTATAAAATGCTTAAGGTTTAGGGTTTAATGTTCACGGTTTGGGGTTTAGGAGGGTTTAGGGTTTAGGGTTTAGGGTTTAAGGTTTAGGGTTTAAGGATTAGGGTTTATGATTTAGGGTTTATGGTTTAGGGTTTATAGATTAGGTTTTACGGCTTTAATTGACTTTATTAAATTATTTTAATAATCACTTAAATAAAAGTTTCAAATACTTTTTAAAATGTTATAAAATAATTATGGTTTAGGGTTTAGGGTTTGGGATTTAGGGTTTAGGGTTTTGGATTTAGGGTGTAACATTTGGGGTTTTTTTTAGGTTTAGTGTTTTGTGTTTATGGTCTACATCATTTTATTAAACGATTTTAGTAAACAATTGAATAAAGCTTAGAAAACAATTTTTAAAATGTTATAAAATGATTAGGGTCTAGGGTTTACGGTTTACGGTTTCGGATTTAGGGTTTACATTTTGTGGTTTAGGGTTTATGTTTTTGTGTTTAGGGTTTAGTTTTTTGTTTTTATGGTTTAGGGTCTATAACACTTCCGTAAATTATTTTAATAAGCACTTAATAAAAGTTACCAAATTCTTCCTAAACTATTTGATTTTTTTCGAATACCAAATTTGGACCAACATCTCTTGCTTGTGTCTTTTGGTGTCTTGTCCATTCTTTTTCTTCCATTTGTAGGTTCTTCTCCTACATTTCATGCTAGTCACACCAAAATAAGGTCCCTATTGTCAACTCTAGTTAGTTTCTTGCAAGTCTTTTATCATTCTATCGCCTGCATATGCTGTATAATCTCTACACACTTGTACATTACACAATGTTGGTTTCCACATCTATCCATGGCAATATCCTGATTCAAGTTCACTTTCACATTCAATCATATTCAAACCGGTCTTTGATGTCTAGGATCACCCAAACTTGAACCAATGTGAAGGTATCCAATCTTGAAAGAGAAAGGAAGGGGACAACAAAGGAAAAAAATATGACACCAAATCTAGATTCCTTATATCCAATACCTAAATAACTCCTCCATCATGATCTTGGAGTATGAAACTTGGAATGAATATTGCAAACATTTAAGGGTGTACTCTAATAGATGTTTAGGCCCATTTCTCAAAATATTTCATTGTAACTTTTTCCCTAAATGGAGTAGGTGTTAAATGTATTTATGCATTCAAAAATGCATTTTAAACAAGAGGAAACCATAATCTCACCCAAAAGTTTATTATTGAATTTTAGTAAAATAGGCCACAATTCTTATTCTTTGGTAGATTTAAGTACCTATCTTTCGTGAGATGGCCGTAAATCCACTTGTCAATTATATTACGAGCACACTAATTACTCATAATTTGTAGGAAGTGACATCATGATAGGTGCCTCCACCATTTTTATTTATCGAATTTTCCTTCATGTGTTATCTTAGGTTGTGCAAACAATCTACCAACACCGTATGTGTCCCTAAGACATTAAGAAAGGGAGGCGAATTGAAATTGTGCTATCAAATCCATGAATATTTTAATTATTATTTTTGAATTCCAATTTGGGAGTAGAGTGTAAGAAGATATATCAAATAATCATGAACACTCTCCAACAACTAGTATACGATGCAATATTTTAATAGTTATACAAATATGACTTGTTTTGGGTATTGAAAGGAAGTTAAAGAGAAACAATTCTTTTTCCTGAAATTTAGGAAGAATGATTTGTCATTCATGGAATTTCATACATAAAATGTTGCAATGAAACAATTTGTTTGTAATAGGGGTATTCTTGGAAGCTAGATTTACTTTTACAATAAAAACAATACCTTCACCAAGTCAAATTTACATTCTTTCTGTAAATTGTTTGACCAATAGGAAACTAAAGATCTTTAATTCCATAGATGATGAGTTGATCACAATTTTTCTCGAAAATGAGTGTCTAGAAATTCTTATATGTAATCTTCAATCCCATAGATGATGAGCTGATCACAATTTTTCTCGAAAATGAGTGTCTAGGAATTCTTATATGTAGCATCAAGTTGAAGTGCTTGTTGTTCTCAATCCAATGACATTCGTTTTAGCTCAATCTCACACCATATGCTCAAGTTATCATGTGCTCATTGTTTGGCCCAAGAATTAAAATTCCAGTAGGTCCGTTGACTAGGTTGATCATATACTAAGTCAACAGAGTCACTATGTAAGGTATGAGCTAATGACAGCTTGCAATGTGTCATCCCCTAGTTTGTTTATTTTTGGGGCATTTGATTGGTTTGTGCTAGTTTTATGTGGACCAATAATTAGGTGTCGTGTGGCCCAGTCATGGGCTACCACATGGAACCCTAGGGTCAATTAAAATTTTGGTATGGGTCTGAGTGAGGTCCGAGGGATTTGAACCCCCGACCTCCCACTCCATAATTGAGCACTTCACCAACATGCCACATGGTAGTTACTAACATAGCATTGACCGAACTATGATAAAATGTTTAAGTTTAGAGCTTTACAAGGGAAGGGTTGGGCTACCAGCCCCGACTCCTGGTCATATTTGGTGCCATATTCCTATGACAGAATGGTGGAGAGGGGCACGAGACTTTTAGACCGACCCTGGTCATGACGCTAATCACATGACCTAGACATTCATCAGAAGGTGTGTAGGTGGAGGAGCGCTCGGTAATAGCCCGAGGTCTTGGGTATATGATCCACTAAGAGACCATTTTGAGTGCACTTGCAGAGGTGCTAAGGCATGGGGGCCAGAGCCACGTCCTATGGATCATGCACATGATCTCAACATCAACATTTGAGGGCCTAGTGGGAAGGGCAGGCAGTTAGCCTCACCTTGAGACTCGTGGCGCCCACATGACCACGTGCCCATGTTTTAAGGGCTAGTCTGATGGGGGTAGGTGTTAAGACTTAGCCCACGACCCTATGAGGACTATGTGACCACATTTTTCAAACTTAAGGGTTATTTATTTTTTCATTTATTTTTTAATTTGAAATATTTTCTTTTAATTTTCATTAAAAAAAAAAAAAAAATTCTCTAAGTTATATCTATATTTTTATTTTTATTAACTCCTAATGTTTTTTAAATTCCTTCATAATAATTCATATTTTTGGTTTTTTCATTGTTATTTTCTTTTTTAAAATTAAAATTATTTTTTCTCTCTAACAT
>APFE030954558.1:0-53793 GCA_000404065.3 Pinus taeda
TTGAGGCCATTCCTGCATTGCTTGGATCTTTTTGGGGTCCACCTTGACACCCTCACGCCCCACAATGTGGCCCAAATACTCCACCTCTGCCATACCAAATGAACACTTGGACATCTTCACAAATAATTTCTGCTTGCGTAGAAGTTGCAAGAGTAGATCTACATGCTGAAGATGTGCTGCCCAAGTGCAGCTATAGATGAGGATGTCATCGAAGAAAACAAGGAAAAATTTCCTGAGATATGGTTTGAGAATGTGGTTCATAAGGCTCTGAAAAGTAGAGGGGGCATTACAAAGACCAAATGGCATGACCAAGAATTCATAGTGGCTTTCATGAGTTCTGAAAGCAGTCTTGGGTATGTCGACTTCGTTCATGCGGATCTGGTGGTAACCTGAGCGAAGATCCAACTTCGTGAAAAATTGAGCCCCGTTGAGTTCATCCAAGAAATCATCAACCACTGGAATGGGAAATTTATCTTTGACTGTCAGCTTATTGAGGGCCCTGAAGTCAGGACACATCCACCACTTCCCATCTTTTTTGAGCACCATAACCACTGGGGATGAATAAGGACTGATGCTGGGACGAATGACCCCTGCTTCCAAAAGTTCCTTGATGAATTTTTCTATTTCGTTCTTTTGGGTGAACAGATATTTGTATGGGCGCACATTTGGGGATTGGGCCCCTGGAACCAAGGTGATGCTATGGTCATGTTCCCCTCGCGAGGCTGGAAGCCCATGAGGTTTGTCAAAGACCGACAGATGGTTGTTTAAAATTTGTTGCATCTCAGGATGAAGTGGCGGCTGCTTGGTTTCGACTCCCTGGATGGCATTAAATTGAGCTACCACTCCATGATTGCGATGTTTTAACAATTTTTCCATCCTATGCGAGCTTATGATAGAGGGGGCTCCCGCCTGGAGTCCTCGGAGGGTATGTGTGTGGTCGTTCTGCTTAAAACTCATATACAACTCCTGGAAATCCATTGTGATTGACCCAAGAGTGCGGAGCGAGTCAGCTCCGAGGACAATGTCACAACCCCCCATGTTTATGGCAAACATGTGGGTTTTCAACTGATAATCCCCCATTTGAAGTTTGACATTTTCACAACGGCCTTCACATTCAATTGTGCCCCCATCTGCAATTTGAACTTGGAAGTTAGAAACTGCTCGTACAAAGCAGTGCACTCTTTCTGCGACTTTTTGATGGATGAAATTATGTGTACTTCCACTATCAATCAAAACTACTACGGGGCGATGTTTAATAAACCCTCTGATTTTCAGAGTTTGAGGGGAAGAAATCCCTGCCAGGGCATGCAACGAAATAACTGGTTTGTCAGAGACATCGTCGTGTTGGTCATCGTCCTCTAGTGGCTCATGTTCCCAAAGTGTAGGATCTTCCTCTGTTGAGTTGTAGTCAGTGGCATCTATTTGAAAGAATTTGGGCTCCTTACATTTATGACCTCGGGAGTATTTTTCATCACAGTAGTAACATAGTCCTTGCTTCCTTCTTTCGGCCATTTCCGCAGGGGACACCTTTTGGACCTTAAGTGTTTGAGTCGTGTGCTGTGCCTGTGGAAGGCGACCTTTAGTGGGGAAATTTGGGCGACTGTATTGGGCCGCTAATGCATGTTCCACCTTACGACCTACCTTGCAAGCCTCCATCCACGTGGGAGGGTGGTGAAGTAGCGCTTGAGCTCTGATGGCTTCTTTAAGACCGCTAATAAAACATTCCATGTAGAACTCATCTGTCATCTCCTCCTGATCATTAAGGGCACTAATAAAGTTGACATCTAAGGCCTGATAGTTCGATTCAGCCATGCTTTTGGCAAGACCTTGGCCTTTCATGAGCTTTGTGGGCTTTATCTCTATGTCATATTCCAATATTGTGGCAATCCACTTGAATGTTTTACCTTTAGGCCCATTTTGATTCAAAATGTCCTTAACTATAGAGTTTGGAACATAAGAAATAATGTGAGAGTACAAAATATACACTCTGATGTCTTTGATTGCCTTAAGTAAAGATAGTGCATGTTTTTCCATGATATTGTGTTTGAGCGTGGCATCTCTTTAGGATTTACTAAAGAATTTTATTGGTTGTTCATATCCTTGAATGTTCTTTTGCAGCAAGACTACTGCAATGGTGTTTTCTGAAGCAAAAGTAAAGATAATAAAATCTTTGTTAAAGTCAAGATTAATGAGGACTGGACTTTTGGTTAAAGCTTCCTTAATAGCTTCAAAAGATTGTTTCCACGAGTGTCCATTTAATTGTTGAGTCCTTTCTTAGCATGTTATTTAACTCCCTAATTAATTTTTCTAGATTTGAGATGAATCTCCTAGGATAATTAATATTGACTAGAAATGTTGTAGCTCTTTAATGTTTCGGGGATGGGAAATGGTCAAAATGGATTTTATTCTAGCAGGGTCTATCCTAATCCCATTTTAGATATGATTTTTCCTAACAACTTTCCCTCTTCTAGACCAAAAAGTGTCTTTCTAGGATTTAAAGAAATCCCAAATTTCGTTCATTTCATAAATACACTTCTAAGGTGGTCTAAGTGTTCATTGTATAATAATGCATATTTAATGGATTGGAGGGGTGGTATATCCAAACATACTTTTAAATTCTCCTAAAATATAAATCTTTTATTTTGTGTATGTCTTCTCTTTCTCTAGCCTTTCCTAATAATGTAGATCTTACTAAGAGGCCTAACTACTTTTTTATATTTTTCAAATATCTTGTTAGAAATGTATTATTGGTCCTTTACACCTTTTATTAATGAATCATAGCCACTTCATGCTATGTTATGTGTCTTGGTATGCTTCCTTGATCCTATGTCATGAACGTAATTTTCTCATTAGATTATTCTCTTCACAAATTCCATAGAAATCCACTATGATATTTTTTCATTCCTTATTTGCATGGAAAGTTTTACGGGTTAATATTGATAGGTGTGCTAATTTTCCATGGTTTTTCCAAAGAAAACATTCACCAACTTCCATAAAATAATTCGCCCAATTTTATAATATAAAACTATTTTACATTAAATAGCGCCAAAATAATATACAAATTATATATAAACATTAAGATTCGTAAGATTCGTTGAGGTTTGTAAACATTAAGATAAATTTCCATTTGGCATGTTTCTTTCCTCATTTGAGGAACAAAATAAACAAGACTATAATAACATCCTCTTAATTCATCTTTATCCTCATGGTGTTCATCTACATATCCAATAAATGTAAAACATTTTTTCAATTATTCTAACAACCTTTGTATTTCATTTTTGCGAGAATTGTAGTGATAGTTTTGAATATTGTGGGGAATAATTTCTATTACCTTTGTTCTATAAACTTATAGACAATGAGTATTTGTTGAACACTTTGTTTATGTCATCATAATCTAACTAGAAAATTTCTCCATTGGAAAGGAAGTTCAAAGCCTTAATTGACTCTTCACTCACACCCTAAGAAGCACAAGTTTTGGGTATTCCTGATCTATCATGCAAATATATTTCCTCTTATAACTATGTTGATATATTTCTTCATAATATTCTAGGGATTCACTCTCTCTTTGTATCATTCTAAAAAACTAATCTCTAGTTTCTCTAGAATTGTAATGATCCATGCATTTCTTTATGAAGATTTTCTTCACTTGTTGGTGTACATGTGCATTACCTCCTACCATTTTTAGAAGTTAAAACTTATAGTATGCCTATTTTTAGTATGCATTTTCATGTATGATGACATGTTGTAGTGATTAGGCATTGAATAGGTAGTGACATGAATATATCTTATCCATTACTCCACACATCCCTATCCATAACCTAGTTAGTCACAAGTGCATAATGTCTTCCGATTTCTAGGGACATTCCTCATCCAAAACCTTATACTCTTATCCTTTTATCATAAGAATACTTATCCTTTGACTTTTAGTTCTATTCTTGGAGTATTTCATGATTTCTTCAGTTAAGAGTTTCAGGTGTGTGTTCTTACTATAATTATCACTTCTTTATGGCTCAACCTATCCTTATCCAACCTTATTATTGACCCTAACTCTATTTTAGATGATAAAAGTCCACTTTTGAGCTAGTTAATTGGAAATAAGAGTTCCTATTCTATTAGTTGTGCATGCACAAGGAACCATACCCAATGCACATTACTTCTATCTATGATTTTTCTATTTAACTGTAATCTAGTCAAGCAATTGTTTAGTCGATTGGTAGGAAATTCAAATTGGTCTTTCAGTCTCTTAGTCTGTTTGAGTGTTATTTTATTCTCTATTCACTCTTTTTCACACAATTATTAATGTAGTTTCTTTTTACAAAACTAGATCTTTTGATTCTTAAAACACAACAAGGTATCAAAGAATTTAAGGATTTTGTGAGAAATATACTCATATTATTGTATGGCATATATAATTGAACAACCCAAACAGAATGTATCAACTAATAATAATTATTATGTATACTCCATTTAACTATTTGAGGGAAAGCCCTACATAATTCCTCCAATATGAAGTAAGGAAATTTATAGTCATTATGCATACTAAAGAAAATATCAATTTATGTCTAGTGAAGGCAAGTACTTTAACAAAATCGATATGGATTATGTGACGTCATGGTTGTACATTTATATAGTTTTTCTCTTCCATATTGATTATTGTACAACTCCAAATGACACATGAGCTAGGTTATATGGGTTATTTGGAAATAAGGATGGGTTGAGAGGACATCAATTGGAAAATGAATTCACATATTTTAGCCCATGAAACTTCAAAAACATAAAATGCTTCTTCTCTAGTTCTAATATTATAATTCAATATTTTAAGGTATGTGGAATTGATAGAAAATAGAAGAACCTTATCATATTAGTATTTCAAATTCAAGACCTATGTATTCTAGGTTTGTTTGTTCTTTCCATAGTACAAGAATTTATATGGGAAAAACCTAGAAGATGCATTATATATATGACTTCATAGATTTAGTCATTCACTAGCAATATAAGATTATTAACATGGGCAATATCAAGATACTCAATACCCATGTACCTATAATGCATGATGATAGCAAGAAGAACAAGTAGAAATCAAGGGATATTGATCACATAAATGGAGAAAGCATTGAATCCACTAAGGAGATTTTGATCACTAAGGGAGGAAACCCAAGAAGGAGAGAAAAACGTGAAACAGTTATCGTAGTTTTTTTCATCCAAAGAGTTCCTATATATTAAATTCCATTGATCTTATGGATAAAGTACTTCAGTAACACAATATTTTATATTGCATATTGAATTGTGTGAACAGGATGATTAAAGACAAGACAAAAAATATCAAGATAAGGGTGATTTTTTTAATATTATCACTTCGGTATTTGATATATTTAACTTAGAATTAGGTGTTTCTAATCATATTTTATTATTTTTCTTCCTTTATACCTTGTTTTAGACCTCCTATATTGTTGGGAGACAAAACTACTATGAGAGTATTCAGATAAGGTTAAGAAAACATTCATTATAGAAGATTTAAGAATATGTTACATGTTATTAATCTCTTTGTGAATCTCATTTGTATTTACTAAACCACACACAGAGCTAAAGGTAAGTGAGTTTAGTTCACACTTACATTACAAATTTTTGGTAAAAATATACCAGATGTGTCTCTAGGTTGATTCATGCAAACTAGTTATGAAATGATATTTTGTTTTTTAATATATTTTAAAATGAATAATAATGCAACAATGAATATTGAATATCTTAACTCACTTTAAATGTAAACCTATGTTTTGTGGAAACTTATGAGATGTGATTCACTATGTACGCAACTAGAAAGATCTTAATTTGAAATTAAATAGAATTCTAAATAATTGCATAGGTGGAATGTTGGAGTTTAACAAGTCATTTATCTATGCTTCATACGGTAAATCTTGTGATATTCATTGTAACTCCCTTCACGATGTACAAGTGTGGATAAATATTTCAATTCATTTGTGAAGGAATAAAGAAATAGGTAGGGAAAATTTTAATGATGAAACTTGATCTTAAATTTTAGAAATCATGGCGTAATGTTATTAGTACCTAATATGTAAATTGTAAGATGTTTGACAAAATTTTTATAAAGTAATTTTGATTTCTAATTTAAATTTATATGATTGTATATACAATTTCAGCCATTTTTTTGGTAAAATAATTTTATACTCTAAAATTTGGGCGAACCATTTCTTAAAAAAATGGAAATTGGTGAATGTCTTTTTCGAGAAAAGCATGAAAAAATAGCCAACCTGCAAATATTATCCCCTAAATTTTCCCATAGAAATAGGTTAACGCATTGTTGGGACTAAGATACTAAGTGATGCTATTAGATATCCAATCCTTATAGCTTTTAGAAATATTATATTTCTTATCAAACATGCTTCAAGTACTAACGATTATAAACTAAATCGTAGCAATTAAATGGAGGAAGTATAAATGACATAAGTTTTATTCAAAGACATGAAGAAAAATATATCAATTTTAGAAATAACATGAATTGACTATTTATCTTAGTGTACTATAGGAATTAATAGTCATACCATAAAAGTATATAATGAATAATGAAATAGAATTGAAATATAAGAAAGAGATGCATATATGTGCTCTCGGATCTCTTGTTGAGTGGGACCTAATCAAGGATGCTATTGGAACCCTCGTTTAGATAAGAAAACCTAAAAATGCAAAAAAATTATCTTATTCTCTTATTCAAAACTTGTCATAATGATAGGGCAATGGGATTTATCCTTATTCAACATGAGGTGTTGGTAGTACTAGATAAATGATAACATTCAAAAAAGTATAAGTTCTCTAGTCTATCAACCTATCTCCATATGTATGATTGGAGGGAAAATCTAATTGAAATCCTAATCACTTCCTTGATTGGTTTGTGTTATCCTTACATCCTACATTATTTTTTGGGATCTCAACCTCCCTATGCAATTCAAATCCTCCAATTTAATAAAATTGCTTGGGCATCTCAGTCTGTGTGCTTGGGCATCTGAGTATATGTGCTTGGGCATCTCAGTCTGTGTGCTTGCATGTGTGCCTGTGCCATGTCTGTCATATGAGGGAGTCTGTGCAAAGTTAGTCATGTGTATAAGGAGGCAATTGGATGATCCATTACTGCGCAAAGAACTCCCTAGCTTCAAAGAAAAGGCGGCCATCTTCTCTGCGTCCTTTTATTTCAGGTACATTTCTGCTCTGTTTGTTTCTCTCTACTTTGATAGAAGCGATAGTTTTTTTAATTCATTTCTGATGCAGGAGCATCCAGCTCATAGTGACGAGGTAGAAAGACTCCAACCAGGTTCACAAGCGGGAAACTGAATTGTTAAATTCTGCTGAAGATAATTTTTCTTTTTACTTTATTTTACAAGTGAGCAACAATTAGATGGTTTACTTTCTAGTTAGGATTACTGTTAGTTTCATTATCAATTTAAGGGTAGTTTCTGTAATTAGGAAAAATAACTCTTAACTGTTTTACAAGTCTTGAAATGTTCAAACAATTATGGTTACAAATAGGAACAGAAGTATGTAACTGTCTTCGTAACAGAAAGAAACAAATTGCAAGCCTTAACTGAAGACAGAGGCAATAAAAGCCAAACATACATGTAAAGAAAGGGACTTTTAGTCAAGCATAGAAAAATTTGAGTAATTGAATAAAAAAATTATCAAGCATTCAAAAGTACCAGAGAATTACTGTCCATCTATCATATTTCCTAAGTTATTGATTGATCTCTCATACTTAATTAACAGAATTTTACATTACTGTAAACTAAACATAGTATCATGGCTGTTGTACGAGTATGAATTGTATTTGAAATCATTACTAAACAAGCACACAGAGATATATTTGAAGAAGAATGGTTACGCACAGTTAATCGAGAGCAGCAAACAAGTAAAGATTCCAGCAAACGAATCAAATGCCAGCAATGTAACAAAACCCCAAGCGAAGGCTACAGTTACCAAATAACACAATCTTTTTCCTTTCATAAAAAAACATTTACATTTATATTGTCGAGAAATATTACTTCATAGTTGAAACCGAAATGGCCGAGTTCCCTTAAACATTACAAAGACTGATACAGTCGAAACAAGGTCAAAATTTGCTCAGCAACCATAGACAAGCATCAAACACAAAACCCTCGTTAGGGTTTGAATACAGGTACGAGATAAGGATTTGATGAAGCCGCGTTCCAACACAGGGAACTCATCCTAGAATGATAACGGCAATGGGATTTATCCTTCTTCAACATGAGGTGTTGGTAGTACCAGATAAATGATAACATTCAAAAAAGTATAAGTTCTCTAGTCTATCAAACTATCTTCATATGTATGATTGGATGGAAAATCTAATTGAAATCCTAATCACTTCTTTGATTGGTTGGTGTTATCCTTACATCCTAAATTATTTTTTGGGATCTCAACCTCCCTATGCAATTCAAATCCTCCAATTTAATAAAATAAGAAAATCATGTGCACACAAAAATTAAATATAAAAGTAACCTTAATAACCCATAAAAAATATATCTTTTCTATATGAGAGTGAAGTTTTTGAGAAAATTGTATCAAAGTTTTCAATAGGATAGGAAAAAGAATTCATAAAATGAAGGGCTAAAAGCTATGAATACCCTTTATTATATTCCCACTTCCTCATTCCTTTCTTTAATTACCCACCAATTGAAGCTAAGAGTCAAATTCTATTGGCCATGTTTTCCATTTCATGTTCGCATGAAGGTGTTAAATAAAAATCCACACAATTGACACTGAATAATAATATAGTTTGTGCACATGACCATGGTGCTAAAGTTGTTGTTAGTGTGGATTTCATATCCTTTACATGTTTCCATCACAGTGCTTGAGTGCACATGAAAAGTTCCTTACCAATTTGTTAATTGTGGTTGATAAGTTTTATGTAATTAATTCTCACAATTTTCCATGACATCCCATCCCATAGGGATTTTGAATATATCTTTATTGGGTGTACTTTTAAGGCACTCCTTGATGTTAAGGTCATTATTTAAAAACATGTGTGTAGTCCCACCTACCTAATAAGAAAGAATATCTCCGATTGGAAAGATTTGTGATTTAGATTAATCCTTGATCGAACTCCTAGGATTATTATGGGGTACTTTTACTTTTCTTAAGGAGAATATATTTCAAAAACGTGAATAAATGCTATTAAAAGAAGTGAATGGAGGCGATAGGGTTTACATCATAGGATTTTTATTGAATACCTTCTTTTTATGTGCACTCTTTCTTCTCTCTGTATGTTTCTCAACTGCACAATGATTTCACCATCGTTTAATTTGTTTGATGCTAAGAGTGTAAAAGAAGGTAGTTTCTTTTCTAAGAGTATAAATGGATAAGGCTTTCACCATTGGACCTAAAGTTTCTTTATATATTCAATGTATTTTTCATTGTGCCCTTCCTTTGAACTCAACTATGAGATTACTAATGACTTTGTAAATTTGGACCTTTTCTCATTGCAATACTTTTCACATGTAAGGTCACATGATATTTTTATATTAATAATAAGGGTGTAGCTCTAAGATATAACACAAGTAATCTTCAAACAAGGATCATAAGGCTTTATACTTATAATGATCATCAACACTTAGTGAAGTCAAGGTTTAAACCAACATTTCAATTTTACATCCATGTTTTTGAATCATAAGAATTAAAAATGATAGTCATTAATGGGTGTGTCATATCAGGTGTTTTGTCTTAGGGACAAGATTCCTTTGTGGGGTTGTTGAGAGAACCATAATCTTCAACTTGTTGCACTAATGGGAAAAATCTTGTAACTTCAATTATTGCAAGTAGAATTGAACTTTTTACTCAAACTCAAACCATACGTATGCCAAAACCATAACTTATTGGTTTTACCAAGAATTCAAGCCATCAATAATTTAAGATATTCTAGCTCTATTACATTTTTATGCATAACGTAACAATGAAAGAAACATAACTATTTTAAAAGATAGGATTGCTTTTCATTTGGCAATTGAATGGAGCTTATTGCTATAATAACCAGATAGCTAACCTAACCTGTATAACGAATACTATATTAAGGGAATTCAAAATGCAAATGTAATCAATTGTGGAGCTTCTTGGATGGGTTGATAGTTTCTCCACATTGACAAGACAACATTAACATTAATATTGGTTGTGAAGAGAAATAGAATCAAGAATCATATATCTTATTTATCCATAAGTATGAATACAATACAAAATATTATGATCTAACATTATGAAAAAATAATTTGTGCATGATTCAATTGGTTTAACCTATTCGCATGGTTATACATAATTAAATGTTGACAATAAGAGAGAATGCCCACAATTTATAAATTAACATGTTTAACTAAGAAATCAATATCTATTACTAGTGATGCAAACCTATTATCATTAGTTAGATAGTCATGTGAGTTTAATCCTTTTGGATATGCTTCTGAAGGTAGAAGGACAAAATTTCTTTTTGATTTTACAATAAGTAAATAGCTTTCTAGGCATAATAAATCAACCTATAACTTTGGAAACCATTATTAATTGTTGAAAGTAGTGAATAGTAGTATTATACTCTCTAAATACCCCTATGGATATAATATTTTATATTATATACAATATCAAATAACATAACAACACTACAAAAATAAATGGCATACCCTTCCTCCTATTAATTATTTTCACGATCAACTTCTATATCATTAAAATCTTTATATGTTCCTTGTGTACTCACTCCTCTAGGCTATAAAAATATCTAATGTATTCTTCATTGATTTGGAGAAAAAATTCCTAGATGGCTTGCATCAATACTCATACTATGCACATGGTGGATTTATTTTCACAGACATTAATAATATTCCCTTGATTGTTATTCACTTGAAATTCGTCATAGATTGGGGTGTTTCTTCCATGGATACACCTTCATATTAATATTTAAGATCACTAGTTCAAAAAATTATTACATCCTATAGTATATTCATTACACCCTTAGGTTTGAAGTGCTCCTTCACAACCTTCTTATCCTCATTAAATGAAAATTCAAAATGATTAGTATTTAAATTCCATGAATCCTCACCTCTTCTTTATTCATGCCCATATGAAAGAAAATTGCATGGATTTTTTTATCTCACTTAAGGAAATCATCCCATTTAAATGATTTTTCATAAAATATCCATTTGCCAAGATACCCATTAAATGGTCTATTCTAACTATTCATATACCTCATAGCCTTATTTTAGAGGAGTAGTAGATTTATGGCACCAATATTATTATTTAGCACCACATCTGTTATATTTGAAAATAGAATCCCCTTGCATTAAATTATGAATTAGGTAACAATTACTTGTTCCAGTAATTCTCATTTAGTTGAGAAGTCTATGATAAAAAATAAAAATAAAAAATCATTTGTACTAATGCATAATCATGCTTACCCTATCATCCACTTTATCAACCTTTCACAAAACAATTTCAACTCCATATGTCAAGGGATCAAATCCCAATCAATGGAGTCACTAAGTGAGTTCTTCAATTCAATAATATATCATGGCCAACATATTAGGGAATTGGTCTTTTTCCTTTAGTGGAGTCATTCTCTATTGTTTTATCATCCTCTTTATCAATCTTTCATAAAACAATTTCAACTCCATATGTCAAGGGATGAAATCCCAATCAGTAGAGTCACTAAGTGAGTTCTTCATTTCAATAATATATCATGGCCAACATATTAGGGAATTGGTCTTTGTCCTTTAGTGGAGTAACTCTATATTGTTTTATCATCCTCTTTATCAACCTTTCATAAAACAATTTCAACTCCATATGTCATGGGATCAAATCCCAACTAGTAGAGTCACTAAGTGAGTTCTTCAATTCAATAATAAATTGTGGCCAACATATTATGGATTTGGTCTTTCTCCTTTACTTGAGTCACGGTTTATTGTTTTAAAGAATTGTCATCACCATTGTGTTAAGCAATTTGGGTTATTGTTCTAAATTTGAAAAAGTAATAGTAAATCAAGGTTAATAGAGACATCATAGTAAAATGTAGGAATTAAAATAAATAGGAAAACAAAAATCATGAATTGAAATTATAAAAAAAGAAAATCATGCAAACTTTTCTTTGACTTCTTTTTAAAGGACTGTGGGGTAAACCAATTTTAAAGATTTTTGAGAAATGAACGAGTATATATATAACAATTATTCAATTAAATAAAAGAAACATTTGTTTATTTAAAGAGACCAATATATTCATTAAAATAAAGCTTATATACACTATTGCAAAATTTCAGAAGATATCCCTATAATGCTTTTATCATTAAAAAGTAATAAAAAATAGTTAACAATAATTAACCAAACATAGTTAATAGATGAGCGTAATTAATTTTTAAAATTTTCACTCATATGCTGAAGAAATGAAACAAAGAATAGGTCGATATATCCCTTAATGGAAGAGTAGGGTCGATACTTCCTTTAAATCCATTTCTAATTTCTTAAAAGTTTGGCGTTGAAAAAGCGAAACCGTGAATCGAAAAACGAAAAACGTGAAACTTATTTCAAATTTAAAAAATTAATATTAAATCATTGATCATAAAGTCATAAAGCGCAGTGATTAAAAGAAACTCAAAAAGCGAAAGCATAAAACGCAGTGATTAAAAGAAACTCAAAAAGCGCAAGCCTGAATCGAAATTAAAGGAAAGAAAAACATGAACATTTTATGCCTGCTTTTTTAGCGACGGTGGCGTAGACCAATTTTAGATTCTTTCCCATTTGTTTTTGTGGAGGAGACACCGATTTGTCTCTGAAACCGTTATTCAAAAAAGTAGGCCAATATATCTGTTGAGAGAAACCCTACATATATCTATCTAAGATTGCAGAAATTGCTCATTTACTTCCTCCTTCTCTGGTATAGTCCGATGTGTATCTGTGTGGTATGTTTATGTGTGTATGGTTTGGTCTGGTATATGTGCTTGGGCATCTCAGTCTGTGTGCTTGCGTGTGTGCCTATGCCATGTCTGTCATATGAGGGAGTCTGTGCAAATTCAGTCATGTGTATAAGGAGGCAATTGGATGATCCACTACTGCGCAAACAACTCCCTAGCTTCAAAGAAAAGGCGGCCATCTTCTCTTCGTCCTTTAATTTCAGGTACATTTCTGCTCTGTTTGTTTCTCTCTACTTTGATAGAAGCGATAGTTTTTTTTTAATTCATTTCATCCACTGCAATGTATTTCCATGTATATCAAAACTCTTTTTCATTTATTTCATCCATTGTAATGTATTCCTTTTATTTCCTTGAAAATTGTTGAAGGGATTTATAGTGTATTGCTGTGAGTCGGTCATGCTCCTCCTCAATTCCTCTAATATCTACTGTCAAATTCAGCCATTGCATTCATTTCCATTTTCTTTTTGTTAATTTCTTGTGCCCCGAAATCGGGGTTTCCTCAACTCAAACTACACAAGGAACAGGATATATTCTTTTGATTTTTTAGTGTATTTTCCGTTACTTTCTTTACCCACGTCATCATTCCATCCACTCGTGTACCATGATGTAGTTTCATGTAATTCTTCTATTGTTTAGTTTCGTTTAGTTTCTTATGTCTGCTTATATCAAATGGAAATTCTTTTAATTCCTTAGTGAAGGGATTAATTTTTGTCCTATTGTGAGTCGGCTATGGATTAATTTCTATCCTATTGTGAGTCGGCTATGGTTTACTCACTGCTCCTTCGCAATAACTCGTAGGGCTTCCATTACAGGTACATTTCCTCTAATCTCTGAAACCTTAGTCCTTCTATTTCAATTTTCTTTATGTTAAGTTTTCAGCCCTGTAATCACTGAAATAAAGAGTTCTACGATTTTTCTTTCTTTTAATTTTCTGAAATTGTTTTCCATTAGTTACCAATCCAGCCAATAATTATTTTCTGAAAGTATTTTCTATTGTTTATTAAATTACCCATTCCTCCATTCTTTGCTTAGTTTCTCCACTCATAATTGAAGTTCCTTCTCATTTAATCACTATTCCATTCTATTCATATTATTACATCCACCCAGCACTTATTAAATCATTATAGCCTCCAATTAATTTGAATTTGGTGTATTTTCATTTGCATGTACGTTTAAACATTCCAATGTTTTCAATATTTTGTTTCTCCACTAGTTAAATTTTTTATGGTGTACCATAGTTTCTATGCAATTCCTCTATTTTTATTTAAATTGGGTGCAGTTTGATATGAGCTATAACTAGCATTTGCACCAGATGAGTTATAAAGTGCGGAAAACCATTATCCATGTAGTGTGTGCATTATTCAAGAAGGTGGATTTCTCTAAATTTGTTGCAAACATTTATGTGATTACAGAGAACTGGATTTGGTATGCATTTTCATGTATGATGACATGTGGTAGTGATTACGCATTGAATAGGTAGTGACATAAATATATCTTATCCATTACTCCACACATCCCTATCCATAACCTAGTTAGTCACAAGTGCATAATGTCTTCCGATTTCTAGGGACATTCCTCATCCAAAACCTTATACTCTTATCCTTTTATCATAAGAATACTTATCCTTTGACTTTTAGTTCTATTCTTGGAGTATTTCATGATTTCTTCAGTTAAGAGTTTCAGGTGTGTGTTCTTACTATAATTATCACTTCTTTATGGCTCAACCTATCCTTATCCAACCTTATTATTGACCCTAACTCTATTTTAGATGATAAAAGTCCACTTTTGAGCTAGTTAATTGGAAATAAGAGTTCCTATTCTATTAGTTGTGCATGCACAAGGAACCATACCCAATGCACATTACTTCTATCTATGATTTTTCTATTTAACTGTAATCTAGTCAAGCAATTGTTTAGTCGATTGGTAGGAAATTCAAATTGGTCTTTCAGTCTCTTAGTCTGTTTGAGTGTTATTTTATTCTCTATTCACTCTTTTTCACACAATTATTAATGTAGTTTCTTTTTACAAAACTAGATCTTTTGATTCTTAAAACACAACAAGGTATCAAAGAATTTAAGGATTTTGTGAGAAATATACTCATATTATTGTATGGCATATATAATTGAACAACCCAAACAGAATGTATCAACTAATAATAATTATTATGTATACTCCATTTAACTATTTGAGGGAAAGCCCTACATAATTCCTCCAATATGAAGTAAGGAAATTTATAGTCATTATGCATACTAAAGAAAATATCAATTTATGTCTAGTGAAGGCAAGTACTTTAACAAAATCGATATGGATTATGTGACGTCATGGTTGTACATTTATATAGTTTTTCTCTTCCATATTGATTATTGTACAACTCCAAATGACACATGAGCTAGGTTATATGGGTTATTTGGAAATAAGGATGGGTTGAGAGGACATCAATTGGAAAATGAATTCACATATTTTAGCCCATGAAACTTCAAAAACATAAAATGCTTCTTCTCTAGTTCTAATATTATAATTCAATATTTTAAGGTATGTGGAATTGATAGAAAATAGAAGAACCTTATCATATTAGTATTTCAAATTCAAGACCTATGTATTCTAGGTTTGTTTGTTCTTTCCATAGTACAAGAATTTATATGGGAAAAACCTAGAAGATGCATTATATATATGACTTCATAGATTTAGTCATTCACTAGCAATATAAGATTATTAACATGGGCAATATCAAGATACTCAATACCCATGTACCTATAATGCATGATGATAGCAAGAAGAACAAGTAGAAATCAAGGGATATTGATCACATAAATGGAGAAAGCATTGAATCCACTAAGGAGATTTTGATCACTAAGGGAGGAAACCCAAGAAGGAGAGAAAAACGTGAAACAGTTATCGTAGTTTTTTTCATCCAAAGAGTTCCTATATATTAAATTCCATTGATCTTATGGATAAAGTACTTCAGTAACACAATATTTTATATTGCATATTGAATTGTGTGAACAGGATGATTAAAGACAAGACAAAAAATATCAAGATAAGGGTGATTTTTTTAATATTATCACTTCGGTATTTGATATATTTAACTTAGAATTAGGTGTTTCTAATCATATTTTATTATTTTTCTTCCTTTATACCTTGTTTTAGACCTCCTATATTGTTGGGAGACAAAACTACTATGAGAGTATTCAGATAAGGTTAAGAAAACATTCATTATAGAAGATTTAAGAATATGTTACATGTTATTAATCTCTTTGTGAATCTCATTTGTATTTACTAAACCACACACAGAGCTAAAGGTAAGTGAGTTTAGTTCACACTTACATTACAAATTTTTGGTAAAAATATACCAGATGTGTCTCTAGGTTGATTCATGCAAACTAGTTATGAAATGATATTTTGTTTTTTAATATATTTTAAAATGAATAATAATGCAACAATGAATATTGAATATCTTAACTCACTTTAAATGTAAACCTATGTTTTGTGGAAACTTATGAGATGTGATTCACTATGTACGCAACTAGAAAGATCTTAATTTGAAATTAAATAGAATTCTAAATAATTGCATAGGTGGAATGTTGGAGTTTAACAAGTCATTTATCTATGCTTCATACGGTAAATCTTGTGATATTCATTGTAACTCCCTTCACGATGTACAAGTGTGGATAAATATTTCAATTCATTTGTGAAGGAATAAAGAAATAGGTAGGGAAAATTTTAATGATGAAACTTGATCTTAAATTTTAGAAATCATGGCGTAATGTTATTAGTACCTAATATGTAAATTGTAAGATGTTTGACAAAATTTTTATAAAGTAATTTTGATTTCTAATTTAAATTTATATGATTGTATATACAATTTCAGCCATTTTTTTGGTAAAATAATTTTATACTCTAAAATTTGGGCGAACCATTTCTTAAAAAAATGGAAATTGGTGAATGTCTTTTTCGAGAAAAGCATGAAAAAATAGCCAACCTGCAAATATTATCCCCTAAATTTTCCCATAAAAATAGGTTAATGCATTGTTGGGACTAAGATACTAAGTGATGCTATTAGATATCCAATCCTTATAGCTTTTAGAAATATTATATTTCTTATCAAACATGCTTCAAGTACTAAGGATTACAAACTAAATCGTAGCAATTAAATGGAGGAAGTATAAATGACATAAGTTTTATTCAAAGACATGAAGAAAAATATATCAATTTTAGAAATAACATGAATTGACTAGTTATCTTAGTGTACTATAGGAATTAACAGTCATAGCATAAAAGTATATAATCAATAATGAAATAGAATTGAAATATAAGAAAGAGATGCATATATGTGCTCTCGGATCTCTTGTTGAGTGGGACCTAATCAAGGATGCTATTGGAACCCTCGTTTAGATAAGAAAACCTAAAAATGCAAAAAAATTATCTTATTCTCTTATTCAAAACTTGTCATAATGATAGGGCAATGGGATTTATCCTTATTCAACATGAGGTGTTGGTAGTACTAGATAAATGATAACATTCAAAAAAGTATAAGTTCTCTAGTCTATCAACCTATCTTCATATGTATGATTGGAGGGAAAATCTAATTGAAATCCTAATCACTTATTTGAATGGTTTGTGTTATCCTTACATCCTACATTATTTTTTGGGATCTCAACCTCCCTATGCAATTCAAATCCTCCAATTTAATAAAATTGCTTGGGCATCTCAGTGTGTGTGCTTGGGCATCTCAGTATATGTGCTTGGGCATCTCAGTCTGTGTGCTTGCATGTGTGCCTGTGCCATGTTTGTCATATGAGGGAGTCTGTGCGAAGTCAGTCATGTGTATAAGGAGGCAATTGGATGATCCACTACTGTGCAAAGAACTCCCTAGCTTCAAAGAAAAGGCGGCCATCTTCTCTGCGTCCTTTTATTTCAGGTACATTTCTGCTCTGTTTGTTTCTCTCTACTTTGATAGAAGCGATAGTTTTTTTAATTCATTTCTGATGCAGGAGCATCCAGCTCATAGTGACGAGGTAGAAAGACTTCAACCAGGTTCACAAGAGGGAAACTGAATTGTTAAATTCTGCTAAAGATAATTTTTCTTTTTACTTTATTTTACAAGTCAGCAACAGTTAGATGGTTTACTTTCCAGTTAGGATTACTGTTAGTTTCATTATCGATTTAAGGGTAGTTTCTGTAATTAGGAAAAATAACTCTTAACTATTTTACAAGTCTTGAAATGTTCAGACAATTATGGTTACAAATAGGAACAAAAGTATGTAACTGTCTTTGTAACAGAAAGAAACAAACTGCAAGCCTTAACTGAAGACAAAGGCTATAAAAGCCAAACATACATGTAAAGAAAGGGACTTTTAGTCAAGCATAGAAAAATTTGAGTAATTGAATAACAAAATTATCAAGCATTCAAAAGTACCAGAGAATTATTGTCCATCTATCTTATTTCCTAAATTATTGATTGATCTCTCATACTTAATTAACAGAATTTTACATTACTGTAAACTAAACATAGTATCATGGCTGTTGTACGAGTATGAATTGTATTTGAAATCATTACTAAACAAGCACACGGAGATATAGTTGAAGAAGAATGGTTACACACAGTTAATCGAGACCAGCAAACAAGTAAAGAGTCCAGCAAACGAATCAAATGCCAGCAATGTAACAAAACCCCAAGTGAAGGCTACAGGTACCAAATAACACAATATTTTTCCTTTCATAAAAAAACATTTACATTTATATTGTCGAGAAATATTACTTCATAGTTGAAACCGAAAGGGCCGAGTTCCCTTAAACATTACAGAGACTGATACAGTCGAAACAAGGTCAAAATTTGCTCAGCAACTACAGACAAGCATCAAACACAAAACCCTCGTTAGGGTTTGAATACAGGTACGAGATAAGGATTTGTTGAAGCCACGTTCCAACACAGGGAACTCATCCTAGAATGACAACGGCAGACGTGAATCACACCAGACTCAAACAGTAAACCAACAACCGAACCATATTCAGAACAAAGATCTCTAGGCAGCAGGACAATATAGGTTACAGGCCTACCCACATTCACGCTATTGGACATTTTTGAAGACAGAGATGTGCGCCCTCCAGGCCACCAGAGAAGACCTGCAACCAAACAAGCGAGAGTGAGTTTGGAGTTCAACACAACGTAAAGGGACAAAACCCTTGATAGAAAACAAAACCAGCATTATAAAAATAAAGGGAAAAGGGAAAGAAACCCTCACCTGGAGACCGCGTGAGGAGGAGCCACACATTCGAACCAGAGGATGCCACAGTAAACTGGAGATCAGAGGAGCAGCTTGGTTTAGACCCAGAACAAGGAGAGCGCGAACATTGAATCAAAGAAAGAGTATTTACCTATAGTAGAGGTTGAATGAACTTTTCCATTGTTCCTGTACGCTCAGCCACAGACAACACAGTGTTACCAGCAAATTCATAACCCAAGAATCACTACCAAACCAGATTCGAAAGCAAAGTACAAGAAGACTAACAGTACATGCAGGAACGGGGTAGCAAAAGCCGAATACCAGTGCTGTAACAACTTAAGTTCGAACCAGACTTCTTTACAAGCAACCAACAGTTACAGTAAACACTACCAGGACAAAGAGCTCGAATTCATTTATCAGAAACAGAGTAACAGAGTGAGTAAACAACTTACCAGAGATTGCAAGAAAACCCCAGAGCTGAACAACATCGATGCAAGCAGGCGGACAAACAATCAAATGCGCAGAGAAGGCCTCCACCCATAACCAGAGCAAGCACAAATACAACCAACAGCCATGAAATCGTAATCCAGAGCCAACAGAAAAAGGATACAACACCCTCAACATTCTTCCATACGCAGAGCTCAAAACCCTCACAACTAACGGCAACAATGACAAAGGACAATCGAGAAATCACATAGGTTTAGGGTAACATCGTTTACCAAGGTAGAAGGACTGCCGCATTTACACCCGCAGTTAATGCTCAGCTACCAGCTACAACACGCGGGAAATACAATCGCCACGTAAACGTCCAAGTGTAACCTTAAAAGTGCAAAGGGTTAGGCCAAGTGGGCTGGGTCCCATCAAAGTGGTATCAGAGCAGTTAGAGTTGAAAAGATTTGGGAGAAATGGATATAGGCAGACGAGGACGAGGCAGAGGTGCCCGTAGAATGGCAGATGAGGCGTTAAGGTAAGAACTCAGAATTCTTACTGCTCGATTGGAAGCAGTATAAGCAGGCAGAAGGAGAGATCCAAAGTTAGGTGATGTGAGTGACGAAGAAGTGGAAGCACCAGCAGATGGGGCTGAAGGTGGCTCACCAGAAGTGAGGTTATTGAAGTCTGTATTATTGTCAAATAGTAAACCAAAACCAGAATTACCAACCTATGATGGCAGTTTATCGATTGATGTAGTATTAGATTGGATTAGTGAGATGGACAATTACTTTGAATGCGAAGAAATTAGTGAAGACTGTAGGGTCAAGTTTGCAGTGACAAAGCTGAAAGGACACGCAACCCTGTGGTGGGACAGTGTTGAGAATGAGAGAAAGAGGTTGAACAAGCCTCCTATAAAGACTTGGGCAAGGATGGTAGCTAAATTTAAGGGAAGATTTCTGCCAAGAGATTATCAAATTGCGTTACATAGGCAAGTTCAGAACTTGAGATAGAGAGGTCTGACGGTGAAAGAATATACGGAGGAATTTTATCGAGTAAACTTGCGAGTAGGATATACAGAGGATACACCAGAGAGGACAGCCAGATATGTGAATGGGCTGAGGATGGAGATTTTAGACGAAATAAGTATTCTATCTCCCAAAAATACGGAGGAGGCATATCAGAGTGCAGTTAAAGCAGAGGAGAAGCTTAACCGAAGACAGAATGCCCGGAGAGGACGAGGGTCTAACAGAGGAAGAGGCCAGTCCTATGGCAGGGGACGGACTGCCAGTAACAACGAAGAAGCCAGCAGTTCAAGGACTTCGGGAACAACAGAAAAAGGAGATGGAACGAGGGGTGGCAGATCGTTTCAGCGCGGTAGAGGAAATGGCCGTGGAAGGGGAACTGGATACCAGTGTTACAGATGCCACAAGTGGGGGCACCGCTCTTTTGAGTGCCATGAAACAGATTCAACTGGACAGCGAGGCGCATATGTGGCACAGCCAGAGGAGGCAGTAGCACCTCCCCAAGAGGCAGAAAATGCCCCAGAAACAGGAGAAGCTTTAGTGCTGCATAAGGTGTTGGTGAAGCCAATTGATGAGAGTATTGAACAGACACAACGGAAAGCTCTGTTCAGAACAGTTTGTAAGTCGCAAGGTAAGTGCTGTAAAATGATAATTGACAACGGAAGTACTGACAATTTGGTGTGAGTCGAGATGGTGGAGAAGTTAGGACTGAAACGTCTGAAACACCCCACTCCATATCGAGTTTCATGGTTACAGAAAGGACACTAGTTGCTGGTGGATGAGCAGAGTGAAGTGGAATTTCGGATAGGACGTTACAAAGACAAAATTATTTGCGACATTATGCCAATGGACGTGTGCCACATCTTGTTGGGTAGACCTTGGCAATATGACAGAAAAGTGACACATGATGGGGTATTGAATTGTTATAAGTTTGAAAAAGATGGGGTTAAGCATACCCTTGTGCCTATCAGAGAGGAGAAAGAGGCGGTTGAAGGAAATGAACCAAAGGCGTTGCTTATGAACGGAAAACAATTTTTGAAGCAAGTTGAAAACAATGAGATGAATTATGCTGTAGTGAGAAAGACTAGGACAATTTTGTTACACACAGAAATCACAGATTTGCTTATAGAAATACAATAGATGTTGGAAGAATTTACAGATATAGTAGTGGACGACTTGCCAGATAAGTTACCTCCCAAGCGGAGCATTAGTCACCACATTGATTTCATACTAGGAGCCAGCTTACCGAATAAGGCAGCTTATCGAATGAGCCCCAAGGATAATGAAGAAATCAAAAAACAGGTGCAGGAGTTATTGGACAAAGGATTGATCAGGGAGAGTTTGAGCCCATGTGCTGTACCAACCGTTCTCGCCCCCAAAAAGGGAGGAGAATGGCTGATGTGCACTGATTCCAGGGCCATCAATAAAATCACGATACGGTATAGATTTCCGTTACCGCGCATGGATGAGATGATGGACTGTTTGAGTGGGGTAGCTTACTTTTCTAAGATAGACTTAAAAAGCAGATATCACCAAATTCAAATACGTGAAGGAGATGAATGGAAGACAACTTTTAAAACAAATGAGGGCCTATATGAATGGCTGGTCATGCCGTTCGGGTTGAGTAATGCGCCCAGCACCTTCATGAGACTCATGAATGAGATGCTAAAGGAATATATTGGAAAATCTGTAATTGTTTATTTGGATGACATACTTATTTTCAGTAAGACACGAGAAGAACACCTCCGGCATGTGCATAAAGTGTTAGAGAAGCTACAGCAGAACAAGTTATTGATCAATCTTAAGAAATGCACGTTTTTACAGAGAGAACTAATTTATCTGGGATTTGTGATAGCAGAGAATGAATTAAAGATGGATCCGAAGAAAGTGAAAGAAATCATAAATTGGCAGTCACCGAAGAATTTGTTTGAGGTACGAAGTTTTCAAGGATTAGCGAGTTTTTACAAAATGTTTATTAGAGGTTTCAGCAGAATCTATGCTCCTATGTTGGAGACCATCAAAAAGGCCAGCCAACCTTTTCGATGGACAGAAGCAGCAGAAAAGAGATTTCAGCTATTGAAGAGGAAAATAACAGAAAGACCTATTCTCAGGCTACCAGACTTTCAAAAACTATTTCAGGTACGTTGTGATGCTAGTCGAACAACAATCGGGGCTGTACTCAGTGAGGAGGACAGATCAATGGCATTCTTCAGTGAAAAACTGAATGAGAGTAGGCAGAAGTGCTCCTCATACGATATGGAATTCTACGCAGTAGTACAGGCGCTAAGACACTGGAGGCATTACTTGTTGGGAAACGAGTTCGTGCTGTTCTCAGATAATTCTGCATTACAGTATGTAATGCAGCAACATAAACTTAATCATAAGCATGCCAAATGGGTGGAGTACTTACAGAGTTTTAATTTTGTACTGAAGCATATCAGTGGGCAAGCGAATAAGGTAGCCGACGCATTGAGCAGAAAAGCTTTACTATTGCAGGAAAGCACTATGCAGGTTTTGGGCTTTGAACATTTACGGGATCTATAGAAGACAGACACAGATTTCAGAGAAGCCTATGAGGCGTGCCAGAATCCATTAATACGAGGAAACAATCCTTGGTTGGACTATAACATAGAGGAGAAATTGCTTTTCAAGGGAGGACAACTGTGTATCCCGATCTGTTCTATGAGGGAGAATATCATTCGTGAAAAACACAGTGGGGGATTGCCTGGACACTTTGGTATTGACAAGACTTTAGAGCAACTTAGTCACTTTTATTTTTGGCCAAGAATGAGACGGGACGTACAATGTTTTGTGGCTAATTGTAAGGTGTTTCAACTAGGGAAAGGACATAGCCAGAACACAGGACTGTACACGCCATTGCCTATTCCAGGCAGACCTTGGGATTCAGTGAGTTTAGATTTTGTATTGGGGCTGCCAAAAACGCAGAAAGGGTATGATTCGGTAATGGTGGTAGTAGATCGTTTCTCGAAAATGGCACATTTTGTACCTTTTCAGAAAATTAGTGATGCCACTTACATGGCCCACTTGTTTTTTAATGAGATTGTCCGATTACACGGATTACCAACAACCATCCTATCAGACAGAGATATAAAGTTCACAGGACATTTTTGGCGTACCTTATGGAAAAAGATGAACACCCAATTAAGCTACCACTCTGCTTACCATCCGCAGACCGATGGGCAAACAGAAGTTGTGAACAAAAGTCTGGGAAATCTGTTACGCAGCTTAGTCGGAGAAAATTCTAGAATGTGGGACCGAGTGCTGGTGCAAGCAAAATTTGCTTACAACGATTCGTTGAATCATAGCATGGGTCTCAGTCCTTTCCAGATTCTTTATGGCATGCACCCTCGAGGAGTGCATGAGCTTCGGGATCTTGGTTTACAGGAACGACAGAGTGCGGATGGAGAAGATTTTGCAAATGCAATGAGGGATTTACATGAACAGGTAAAGGCAAAGTTACAGGACAACAGCGTGAAGTATAAGTAACACACAGCTTTGAAAAGAAGAGAAGTTCATTTTGAGGTAGGAGATGATGTTCTGGTACACTTACACAAGGATCGATTTCCTAAAGATTTGTTTCCGTATACATGCGAACTGTTGGAAGGAAGGAAGGATGAACCCGGACAATCCACGTGGAACACCCAGGAAGACAGAGACAGTTGGAAGTAACAGATGCCTTATGTCCAACCTCCTGAGATCGAAGGCATCCTTGAAACTCAGGTAGTTAGGCGTACTCGGCGGAAAAATTATTTTCAGTACCTGGTCAAGTGGAAGAACCATCCGATTGAGGATAGCTCATGGCTTGACGCCAGGGAGATTGAACGAACAGGGACATGAGTGGAGGAGCTCATGAACCAGAGTCATGATCTTTTCTCACCCCGGGAGCCTGATGCAGGAGCATCTAGCTCACATTGACGAGGCAGAAAGACTCCAACTAAGTTCACAAGTGGGAAACTGAATTGTTAAATTCTCCTGAAGATAATTTTTATTTTTACATTATTTTACAAGTCAGCAACAGTTAGATGGTTTACTTTCCAGTTAGGATTACTGTTAGTTTCATTATCGATTTAAGGGTAGTTTCCGTAATTAGGAAAAATAACTCTTAACTGTTTTACAAGTCTTGAAATGTTCAAACAATTATGGTTACAAATAGGAACAGAAGAATGTAACTATCTTTGTAACAGAAGGAAACAAACTGTAAAGCCTTAACTGAAGACAGAGGCTATAAAATCCAAACATACATGTAAAGAAAGGGCCTTTTAGTCTAGCAGAGAACAAGATGAGTAATTGAATAACAGAATTATCAAGCATTCAAAAGTACCAGAGAATTACTGTCCATCTATCTTATTTCCTAAATTATTGATTGATCTCTCATACTTAATTAACAGAATTTTACATTACTGTAAACTAAACATAGTATCATGGTTGTTGTACGAGTATGCATTGTATTTGAAATCATTACCAAACAAGCACACAGAGATATATTTGAAGAAGAACGGTTACACACAGTTAATCGAGACCAACAAACAAGTAAAGAGTCCAGCAAACGAATCAAATGCCAGCAATGTAACAAAACCCCAAGCGAAGGCTACTGGTACCAAATAACACAATATTTTTCCTTTCATAAAAAAACATTTACATTTATATTTCCCAGAAATATTACATGATAGTCAAAACCGAAAGGGCCAAGTTCCCTTAAACATTACAGAGACTGATACAGTCGAAACAAGGTCAAAATTTGCTCAGCAACCACAGACAAGCATCAAACACAAAACCCTCGTTAGGGTTTGAATACAGGTATGAGATAAGGATTTGTTGAAGCCGCGTTCCAACACAGGGAACTCATCCCAGAATGACAATGGCGGACGTGAATCACACCAGACTCAAACAGTAAAACAACAAACGAACCGTATTCAGAACAGAGACGTCCAGACAACAGGACAATATAGGTTACAGGCCTACCCACATTCACGCTATTGGACATTTTTTAGGAGAGAGACGTGCGCCCTCCAGGCCACTAGAGAAGACCTGCAACCAAACAAGCGAGAGTGAGTTTGGAGTTCAACACAACCTAAAGGGACGAAACCCTTGAGAGAAAACAAAACCAGCATTACAAAAATAAAGGGAAAACGGAAAGAAACCCTCACCTAGAGACCACATGAGGAGGAGCCATACATTTCAACCAGAGGACGCCACAGTAAACTGGAGATCAGAGGAGCGGCTTGGTTTAGACCCAGAACAAGGAGAGCGCGAACATTGAATCAGAGAAAGAGTATTTACCTGTAGCAGAGGTTGAATGAACTTTTCCATTGTTCCTGTACGCTCAGCCACAGACAACACAGTGTTACCAGCAAATTCATAACCCAAGAATCACTACCAAACCAGATTCGAAAGCAAAGTACCAGAAGACTAACAATACATGCAAGAACGGGGTAGCAAAAGTCGAATACCAGTGTTGTAACAACTTAAATTTGAACCAGACTTCTTTACAAGCAACCAACAGTTACAGTAAACACTACCAGGACAAAGAGCTCGAATTCATTTATCAAAAATAGAGTAACAGAGTGAGTAAACAACTTACCAGAGGTTGCAAGAAAACCCCAGAGCTGAACAACATCGATGAAAGCAGGAGGACAAACAATCAAATGCGCAGAGAAGGCCTCCACCCATAACTAGAGCAAGCACAAATACAACCAACAGCCATGAAATCGTAATCCAGAGCCAACAGAAACAGGATACAGCACCCTCAACATTCTTCCATACGCACAGCTCGAAACCCTCAGAACTAACGGCAACAATGACAAAGAACAATCAAGAAATCGCATAGGGTTAGGGTAACATCGTTTACCAAGGCAGAAGGACTGCCGCATTTACACCCATAGTTAATGCTCAGCTACCAGTTACAGAACACGGGAACTACAATCGCCACGTAAACGTCCAAGTGTAACCTTAAAAGTGCAAAGGGTTACACCAAGTGGGCTGGGTCCCATCAATTTCATCCACTGCAATGTATTTCCATGTATATCAAAACTCTTTTTCATTTATTTCATCCATTGTAATGTATTCCTTTTATTTCCTTGAAAATTGTTGAAGGGATTTATGGTGTATTGTTGTGACTCGGTCATGCTCCTCCTAAATTCCTCTAATCTCTACTGTCAAATTCAACCATCGCATTCATTTCCATTTTATTTTTGTTAATTTCTTGTGCCCCGAAATCGGGGTTTCCTCAGCTCAAACTACACAAGGAACATGATATATTCTTTTAATTTTTGAGTGTATTTTCTGTTACTTTCTTTACCCACGTCATTATTCTATCCACTCGTGTACCATGATGTAGTTTCATGTAATTCTTCTGTTGTTTAGTTTCGTTTAGTTTCTTATGTCTCCCTATATCAAATGGAAATTCTTTTAATTCCTTAGTGAAGGGATTAATTTCTGTCCTATTGTGAGTCGGCTATGGATTAATTTATGTCCTATTGTGAGTCAGCTATGGTTTACTCACTGCTCCTTCACAATAACTCGTAGGGCTTCCATTACAAGTACATTTCCTCTATCTCTGAAACCTTAGTCCTTCTATTTCAATTTTCTTTATGTTAAGTTTTCAGCCCTGTAATCACTGAAATCAAGAGTTCTATGATTTTTCTTTCTTTTAATTTTCTGAAATTGTTTTCCATTAGTTACCAATCCAGCCAATAATTATTTTTCTGAAAGTATTTTCTATTGTTTATTAAATTACCCATTCCTCCATTCTTTTCTTAGTTTCTCCACTCATAATTGAAGTTCCTTCTCATTCAATCACTATTCCATTCTATTCATATTATTACATCCACCCAACGCTTATTAAATCATTATAGTCTCCAATTAATTGAATTTGGTGTATTTTCATTTGCATGTACATTTAAATATTCCAATGTGTTCAATATTTTGTTTCTCCACTAGTTCAATTTTTTATGGTGTACCATAGTTTCTATGCAATTCCTCTATTTCTATTTAAATTGGGTGCATTTTGATATGAGTTGTAACTAGCATTTGCACCAGATGAGTTATAAAGTGCGGAAATCCATTATCCATGTAGTGTGTGCATTATTCAAGAAGGTGGATTTCTCTAAATTTGTTGCAAACATTTATGTGATTACAGAGAACTGGATTTGGTTATCCAGAATGTCGAAATTGAAAAGGAATCAATACTCTTTGATAAGAAAGGAAAGCATTATACTCGACCTCAGGGAACTCAGTGGGAAAAATTATCAATAACTAGTTATAACAAAATACAGAGAACCTAGTGAACAAAATGACAAATATCCAATTTAAATGAACCACAGAGAACGTGGTAATAAAAAAGATAAATATCAAATAAATGGTTAATTGGTTGTGGATGCTGGCATCTTTTCTAGAAAATGCAATACCTCCTTCATTGATGGTCTCTTTTGAGGGGAATGAGAAGCACAATTCGAGGCAATGTGAATCTACGTTTTTGACAAAGAAAAAATCAATAGAAGTCAAAAACAATTATGGATCCAGAATTGAATCTCAACACAGAGGTGTGCCTTACTGTCTAGCTTGTATGAGTGGATATCACAGTGAGACTTTTTAGATACCTCAGTGTAAGAAAAGGGATGAACAAAGAGGAATCCCATATAAAATGGAGACTTCTGACTTATTTTAAGTTTGATACATTATAGGTGCTAAATGCTTTTTCTAACCCTAGCGTTGCTTCTGATCCTAAAATAATTCCACAATGTTATAATTTTTATTGAGAGCTGAGAAAGTGTTAAAACATGGGTACAAACTCATAACCTTAAAGAGGAGTATACTCTGAATATAAGATTTATCCCAGGTGTCTATCTAGTCCTGTCAGCAAATCTAAAATAATTGATCTTACCATTGGTTTAGGAGCCTATAATACAATTAGATGGATATGAACTCAATTACATCTCAGAAAACATGGGAAGACAATCATATGGGTGGAAATGATAAACTTACATAAAGTTGAAAAAGGCGAATGCCTGGTACAGTTGAAGCAACCTCTTCAACACTTGATGTAGCCCATGAAGAAAGGGTCTACAACAAATATGTCCAAGCCTCAATTTTTATCAACACAACAAACTATTACAACATCCAAAATTATTATAATTTCTTAAATCCTTAATAGCTAGAAGGAATTAAAACATTCAGATGATCGATCCCACAAAGAGAAGACCGATGCCCAAACCATTATAGTTCCAGCAACTCTTGCAGTAGCATACTATCATGTAAAAGATGATGGATTCACTTTCAGAAAATATATGCATCAAAATAGGATGTTAACTGTAATACAATAATCTAATGCATACCTTCGGGATAAGCCATATTTTGCATGGAATTTGGAGCAATCATAGTAGGCATTGATATATTGAATCCCAACACAGTCGAACCAAACATAACTATCCATAGGTCTGGATGCTGCAATATTGGACTATATTCATCATAATTCTTAAAGCTGGATCAAACATCTATGACAAGACTTGTGTTACCACCTACAATCATAAGCACTGGATAATATTTTTTATGAGATAACGTACCTTTAAAATAACTTGAGAATCATCTGGAGTGTTCACTGTGACATCTAGCACAATAGGCAGGACTACAAGCAACAAACGATACCATATAGTCATTGGTTGCCACCATAACATTTTCTTATTTTTAAAAGAAAACGGAGACCTTATATTTGTATTGATATAAAAGTACTAAGATCATATGAACTTGTGAATAGCCAAGAAGTTGCCCACAGCTGGTCTTTTCCTTTTCAACCAATTAATCACATCGAGATCAGAGAGAACAACCACCGAAACACAATGATAGGGCATCAGAGGGTAACCACAACACGGCCCATGCGATGCCACAACCAAAAGAATTGGAAAAAGGATACAGAGTATTTCTTAAAAAAGGATACAAAGTATTTCTTGAAGATGTAAATCATAATATGACTCGTTAGAAATAATTTTTCTGAGATTCAGAAGGTTACAAGCAAAGGCAGGAACTCAACCCCAAGATTTCTCCAGGTGCCTCTCTATCCATTTTCATTCTATTCAAACACAATACTGAAGAATTATTTGAAATATCCCTCTACCAGGACTATTAGAAGCCTTCCAACTCAATGATTTGTCAATTTGACCTGCAACATATGGGGCCAGTCCAGAATCCATTGTCTGCAAGAAAAAACCAACTTAAGGAAGAAGTATGGACCTTGAATATAGGAAGAACTAAAAACAACATCCTTCTATTTAAAGAAATCATAAAATGGAATACATACCTTCTCCATTTTCCCAAGATCCAAACCTTCGAAATTCATTAAGGTAAGATATGGAGGCAGTGCGGATCTACATTTTTGAAAAAGAAAAATCAATAGAGGTCAAAAACAATTATGGATCCAGAATTGAATCTCAACACAGAGGTGTGACTTACTCTCTAGCATGTATGAGTGGATATCACAATGAGACTTTTCAGAAAATTAGATACCTTAGTGTCAGACAAAGGATGAACAAATACAACATCAACCAAAATCTTTGTAATAATGTCAATTACTCTGATGCTTGTAATGAAAGAGGTGCCATAATGTTCAAAAGTTTGGCCCAATACAAGGTGACTAAAATTGAAAATTATAGCTATTCAATGTTTATCTAATCTGATTGCAGTCATAAAGTTGGTGAAAAAATAGATATGGGAGCTGAAGGTACATATTTTTCAAATGACTATGTATTAGCTGAAGGTATAGTAGCTAAACAGGGGAGATTATGGAATCCATAAGAAACCCATAATATGCAAGAAATTGAAGGGCTATCTTTGTAAAAAAAATAAAAAACAAACATGCAGAAACAAATTGAACCATTTCACATCGTGCTCACAAACTCAAACTAAACAATTTTTAGACCCGACCCGTGCCTTCTGTTAGTGGATATCACAATGAGACTTTTCAGAACATTAGATACCTAAGTGTCAGACAAGGGATGAACAAAGAGGAATCCCAGATAAAATGAAGACTTATGACTTATTTTAAGTTTGATACATTATAGGCGCTAAATGATTTTTCTAACCCTAGCGTCGCTTCTGATCCTAAAAGAATTCCAAAATGTTCTGATTTTTATTGAGAGCTGAGAAAGTGTTAAAACATGGGTACAAACTCATAACATTAAAGAGGATTATACTCTGAATATAATATTTATCCCATGTGTCTACCTGGTCTTGTCAGCAAATCTAAAATAGAATGAATTTTCACTACCTATTTCTAATGTCAAACTCCCTCCGCCTAAGTCGAGGTGTGTCCACAGTCAGTGCAATTGCCTTAAAACCAGCCCTCTCCACTCTTCTAACAAGTTGTGCAACAACATTTCTATTCTTGTAAACCTGCTAGCAATGACATCTAAATTTTAACACCACTCATACATCCACATTTAGTAAACCCAACGCAATATAACTGATCTTACCATTGTTTTAGGAGCCTATAATACAATTGGATGGATATGAACTCAAAAACATCTAAGAAAACATGGGAATACAATCATATGGGTGGAAATGATAAACTTACATAAAGTTGAAAAAGGCGAATGCCTCGTACAGTTGAAGCAACCTCTTCAACACTTGATGTAGCCCATGAAGAAAGGGTCTACAACAAATATGTCCAAGCCTCAATTTTTATCAACACAACAAACTATTACAACATCCAAAATCATTATAATTTCTTAAATCCTTAATAGCTAGAAGGAAATTAAAACATTCAGAAGATCGATCCCACAAAGAGAAGACCGATGCCCAAACCATTATAGTTCCAGCAGCTCTTGCAGTAGCATACTCTCCTGTAAAAGATGTTAAAAAATAGATACTGGAGTTGAAGGTACTTCTTTTTCAAATGGCTATGTATTAGCTGAAGGTACAGTAGCTAAATAGGGGAGATTGTGGAGTCCATAAGAAACTCATAATATGCAAGCGATTGAAGGGCTATCTTTGTAAAAAAAAAAAAAAACAAACGTGCAGAAACGAATTGAACGATATTTCCTGCAGATATACATGAAATGGAAAAAATAGAACAAGAGAACCCACCATAATAGGCATTTGCCAAGCTTCCATGTGGAATGTAGTCATAAACCAGCAATTTTTCCTCTATACTCCAATAGAAAGCTCGGAGGCAAACAATGTTGAGATGTTTAACCCTACGATTGCTTTAGCTTCTGCTTCAAAATCCTTGATACTCTGAAACAAACTAAAATGGAAATACATACCCTGATGCTCAACAACTATTTTGTAAGTAAAATTTTAATTAATTAACTAAATTTAAAAAAATTAAAATAGAAGTTTTAAGATTATACTCTTAATTTTTTAATTCATACCCATGTTATCTTCTCCACATGGATCCCAAATCTCAAAAACTCTAAATCATAAAATATCCCCACTTACTTAGCTTATAACATTTGAATGAACGTGGAACTAAAAATAATCAAAACAGAATACCACGATTGAAACTTATGTGTTAACTTAGCTGAAAATGATATTTATTTGCATAGTGGAATTCTAATTAATAAAAAAAAATTGCATGAAGGAGTCTAAAATTAAAATGAGCAGAAAGGAGTGAATGGGACAAAACTAAGATTGATGAATATTATTGCCTCGGCTCAGCAGAGATTCGATGAGTTCATTATAGTACTTGACCCCGCCCATATTGATTTCTCCACATCCGTCTGAAGAAAAAAATTATAAAACAAAGTTAGCACAAGTATGATGTTCGAATTTGGATCAAATTGACAACCCCATGAATTCACACCAGGAAAAATGCGTGCCCAAGATATGGAGAAGCGGTATGAATCCACCCCAATTTCCGACATCATCTCCACATCTTCCTGCAATATCATAAGATGAAATTGGCTGGATGATTCAAGGTTTTTGGTATTTTGACAGTAATTATCAGATTTGATGATGGATTGAGTAATCATCTAAAATATAGGTTCCACAAATTTTTTCGGCAAATCTCTAACAATACGAAACGAAGACAAATCAAGAGTGAAATGCAATATAGAAAAAGATAATATATACCTTATAGCGGTGATACTCGTCATCTGTTACGTCTGCGTTCATTCCATCGGCAATTGTTGTTGCACCTCCCAGTACAAATTAACCTTTGATTTTGGAATTTGATTTTGAATCTGAAAGTAGGGTTGGTAATTGATTCTGAATCTGAAGGTAGGGCTGAAATAATTACAGGTGTATGCGAGAACACGTCCGAGTTGCTAAGTCCTTTTCCATCGGCCAGATAACCTCCCTCCACCTGAATTAAAAATAAATTAATGGCGGCCCTCAAAATTGAAATGATGGAGAGAAGATATCTTGGGTGCGTGCGTGCGTGTACCTGATAAGCGGAAGAAGCCACGCCGAACAGAAAATCTGATGGGAAGTTGCTCCTGCTCAACTCATATTTCTCCACAGATGATCCCTTAACGAAGAAGGAAAACAAGAGCAACAGAAACACCATTGAGGTGAAGCAAGTACCCACCTGAATCTTCATTTTCTTTTCAGGGAACCTAACAAAACAGTAAAGTCCACGTAGCAACACCTGGAAGTAGCGTAGCGTCGAGCAGGACAAGTGCCAATTGGCTGAGTCTTATCGTATACCGATATAATCAATTGGATGGGTGAGATTATTTTCATCGTCTAACACTTAAATCAAAGGCTCAAAAATGTACACGTAACTCAAGAGGAAAGTTGATTCCAAAGGGAAAAGCCTTAGGCCGTAAAAATCAGTTGCGGTAACCTTTGCCCCGGAAATCCATTTTTCATGAGGTCCATTCTCTTATAATTTTTATCGAGTGATAAAAGTTCGTTAGTGTAACTTGTGTTTTTCACGGCTGCCCCCTTATAATTAAATCTAATTTTTGGTTTGCTTGAATCTAATTTATGAAACAATGTAGAAACAATGTGGTTTTATATTAAATGATGGCTGAGCTTTTACATTTTTGAAATATATTGTTAATTAATATCTTATAAATTTTTATGTTAAATTTTGGTTATGTATAAATATATATATATATAATTAAATCTAATTTTTGGTTTGCTTGAATCTAATTTATGAAACAACGTGGTTTTATATTAAATGATTGTTAAATGATTGTTCAGCTTTTACATTCTGGAAATATATGGTTAATTAATATCTTATAAATTTCTATCTTAAATTTTGGTTTATATATATATATATTATAATAATATTTTGGTTATGTTTAATTTTAATTAATGCTATATATTTTATTCTTTTAATTATTTTTTATTAATATTATTTAGTTTAATTTATTTTTAAAATGATTTTAAAATTAAGATAATTAATATATTATTAAATTTATATCGTATTATTTTAGTGAGTAATATGGTTTTATTGTTTAATTTAAGTAATATAAAAAAAAGTTTGTTCTAAAAATATATAAATTTACATTATAAATTAAATTCTATAATATATAAATGTTCAATTACTATATATATATATATAATTTCTATAAAACTTATATAAGGCTTAATGAAAAGAAGATAATCTATAGTGAAAAATGATTGAATTATATAATATAAAATGATAATGCTTTTATATTCAAATACATACTATAAAATAAAATTGTAAGTAAATGTTTTTTAACACGATTAATTGTCTCAACTACAATATGTATATAGATAAACACTTATAAATTTAGTAGAATGTAGTAGGCTAGGCTAGCTAGCTTGGGATAGAATAGGTTAGGGTAGGGTAAGGTAGGCTAGGCTAGAGTAGACTAGGTTAGACTAGGGTATGATAGAGTAGGATAGGCTAGAGTAGGCTAGGCTAGGCTAGGGTAGGTTAGAGTAGAATATGATAGGCTATAGTAGAATAAGATAGAGTAGGCTAGGCTAGAGTAAAGTGGGCTAGGCTAAGCTAGAGTAGGCTAGGCTAGGCTAGAGTAGACTAGGTTAGACTAGGCTAGAATAGAGTATGATAGGCTAGGTTGGGCTCGGCTAGGCTAGGCTACGCTAGGCTAGAGTAGAGTAGGCTAGGCTAGTGTAGAGTATATTACGCTAGGTTAGTCTAGAGTAGAGTAGGCTAGGCTAGACTAGGCTACCCTAGTCTAGAGTAGACTAGGCTAGGCTAGGCTAGGCTAGGCTAGCATAACCAACTCTAGCCTAGAGTATATTAGGCTAGAGTAGGATAGTAAACTAGAGTCAGCTAAGCTAAGATAGGGTAGAGTAGCCTAGGCTAGGCTTGAGTAAGATAGGTTAGGCTAGAGTAGAGTAAGCTAAGCTAGGATAGGTTAGAGTAAGCTAGGCTAATATATGTTAGAGTAGAGTAGGTTAGGATAGGCTAGAGTAGGTTAGGCGAGGCCAGAGTAGGCTAAGTTAGGCTAGAGTAGGGTAGGCTAGAGTAAGCTAGAGTAGAGTAGGCTAGAGTAGGCTAGGCTAGGCTAGAGTAGGCTAGAGTAGAGTAGGCTAGGCTAGAATAGGCTAGAGTAGAGTAGGCTAAGCTAGAGTAGAGTAGAGTAGAGTATGCTAGAGAATGTTAGGCTAGAGTATAGTAGGCTAAGCTAGGCTAGGCTAGAGTAGAGTAGAGTAGGAGAGAGTTGGCTAGGCTAGACTGGGTTAGAGTAGAGTAGAGTACGATAGGGTAGAGTAGGATAAGCTAGGCTAAAGAGTAGGCTAGGTTAGAGTAGAGTAGAGTAGGCTAGGCTAGGATAGGATAGGCTAGGCTAGGCTATGCTAGAGTAGAGTAGAGTAGGCTAGTCTAGGCTACAGTAGGCTCAGTTATGCTAGGCTAGAGTAAGTTAGGCTAGGCTAGAGTAGAGTATAGTAGGGTAGGTTAGACTAGAGTAGGCTAGAGTAGGCTAGGATATGATAGGATATGATAGGCTAGCTTAGGATAGAGTGGAGTAGAGTAGGCTAGGTTAGACTAGAGTAGATTAGGATATGATAGGCTAGGCTAGAGTAGGGTAGGATAAGCTAGGATAGGATAGAGTAGGCTAGGCTAGCTTAGGGTAGGATAGGCTACTATAGGCTAAGATAGGCTAGAGTAGCCTAATAGGCCAAAGTAGGGTAGGCTAAGATAGCCTAGACTAGAGTAGGTTAGACTAGAATAGGCTAGGTAGGCTTGAGTAAGCTCAGCTAAGCTTGTGTAATGACTCCTCTTGGCTAGCCTAGAGTAGGCTAGACTATGCTAGAGTAGGATAGAGTAAGCTAGTCTAGGCTACAATAGAGCCGAGTAGAGTCGAATAGAGTACACTAGGCTAGGCTAGAGTAGGCTAGGCTAGGCTAGACTAGATTAAGGCTACAATAGGCTAGAGTAGGCTAGGCTAGAGTAAAGTAGGCTAAGGTAGAGTAGAGTAAGCTAGGCCAGAGTAGGCTAGGCGAGAGCAGGCAAGGATAGGCGAGAGTAAGCGAGGATATGCCAGAGTAAGCTAGGATAGGCTAGAGTAGGTTATAGCAGAGTAGAGTAGAGTACAATAAGTTAGGCTAGAGTAGAATCGAATAGAGTAGAGTATGCTAAAGTAGGTTAGGTGAGGCTAGAGTAGACTATCCTAGGTTAGAGTAAGGCTAGAGTAGGCTAGAGGAGTATAAAGTAGGCTAAGGTAGGGTAGGCTAGAGTAAGGCTAGAATCGGATAGAGTAGTATAAAGTAGGCTAAGGTAGGTTAGGCTAGAGTAAGGCTAGGCTAGACTATGCTGGCTAGGCTAAGCTAGGCTAGGCTAAACTAAGGATAGAGTTGGCTAGAGTAGGTTAAAGTAGGGTAAGGTAGGTTAGGCTACACTAGGCTAAAGTATGCTACACTAGGCTAAAGTAAAGTAGGCTAAGTTAGGCTAGGATAGAGTAAGTCATATTAGAATATGCTACCCTAGAGTAGGCTAAGGTAGGCTAGAGTAGGTTAGACTAGGCTAAGGTAGGCTAGAGTAGGTTAGAGTATAATAGGATGGAATAGAGTAGGCTAGGATAGAGTAGGGTAAAGTAGGCTAGTAGGTTAGAGTTGGTTAGGGTAGAGTAGGCTAGTACGTTGGAGTGGGTTAAGGATAGTCTTGGCTAGGATGGGATAAAGTAGGCTGGGATAGGCGAAGCTAGGATAATTTAGGATAGAGTAGGCTAAGACAAGCTAAGCTAGAGTAGGTTAGATGAAAATAGGCTAATCTAAGCTAGAATAGGATAGAGTAGGCTAGGATATGCTACAGTAGGTTAGAAAAGAAGAAGAGAGGCAAATATAAAGATAAAATAAGCTTGTCTAAAGTAGGCTAGGCTAATGTAGACAAGGCTAGGCTAGAGTATGTTAGGATAAGCTAGGCTAGGATAAATTAATAGAGTAGGCTATGGTAGGTTAGTCTAGGGTACTCTAAAGTACTCTAAAGTAGGCTAGGCTAGGCTAGAGTAGAGTAGGCTAAACTAGGATAGGAGATAGTAGGTTAGACTACAATAGGCTAGGTTAGAGTGGGATTAGATAGGCTATGCTAAGCTAGATTAGGATAGAGTAGGCTAGGTTACATTATGTTACAGTAGAAGAGGACAAGAAACTATAAGCAAAAACTAAGATAGGATAATGTAACAAAGTCTATGCTAGAGTATGTTAAGATAAGCTAGGCTAGGATAGAATAGGATAGAGTAGGCTAAGGTAGGCTAGGCTATGGTAGGCTAAAGTACTATAAAGTAGGCTAGGATAGGCTAGAGTAGAGTAGGGTAGACTAGGTTAGGCCATAGTAGGTTAGACTAGAATAGGCTAGGCTAGAGTAGGTTAATCTAGGTTAAAGTAGCATAGAGTAGGCTAGAGTAAATTAATGTAGAATAGGATATGCTAGACTAGGCTTCGCTAGACAAGGTTAGAGTAGAGTGGGCTAGGTTAGGTTAGGCTCGACTAGGATAAAGTAGGCTAGGTTGGAGTAGTTTAAGCTAAGGTAGGCTAAAGTAACCTAAATTAGGGTAGGCTAGAGTATGGAAGGCTAGAGTATGCTAGGCTAGGCTAAGCTAGAGTAGACTAGGCTAGGTTAGCCGAAGCTAGAGTAGATTAGGTTAGGCTAGGTTAGAGTAGGTTAGAGTAGGCTAGGATAAAGTAGACTAGGCTAGAGTAAGCTATGATAGGTTGGACTAGGCTAGTAGGCTAGAGAAGGATAATCTAATCTAGGGTAGAGTAGACTAGCATATGCTAAGAAAACTGGGTTATTGAAGGTAAGGTTAGGCTAGTTTAAGTAAGTGTAGTCTAACCTAGGCTACAGCAGGCTAGGTTAGAGTAGGCTAAGCTAAGTTATCGTAGAGTAGGGTAAGCTAAGCTACAAAAATCTAGGCTATATAAGGTAATACTAGGAAAGGCTAAGAGTGGGCTGACATAAGCTAGAGTAGGCTAGGCTAGGCTAGATTGGGATAAGATAGACTAGGATAGAGTATGTTGGGCTAGGATAGTCTAGGCTAGAGTATTCAAGGCTAAAATAGGTTAAAGTAGTGTTAGACTATGCTAGGCTAGGTTACGCTATGTTAGAGTAGGATATTATGCTAGACTAGGTTAAGTTAAGCCAGGGTAGAGTAGGCTAGGCTAGGCAAGGGTAAGCTAATCTAAGTTAGGATAGAGTAGGCTAGGATAGGATAGACTAGGCTAGATTATGTTAGGCTAGACGAGAGTAAGATAGAGTTGGTCATGACAATCAAGGCTAGGCTAGAGTAGGCTAGGCCAAAGTAGGTTAGAGTAGGTTAGGTTAGATTAGGCTAGGCTAGGCTATACAAGTGTAGGTTAGGCTAGGATACATTATAGTAGACTAGGCTAGAGTAGTCTAGGCTAGGCTAGAGTAGGCTAGGCTACGCTAAACTAGGCTAGTCCAACCTATGATATGTTAGAGCAGGATAGGCTATGTTATACTAGGTTATTCCAACCTAGGCTATGTTAGAGTGGGCTAGGCGAGAGTAGACTAGGTTAGGCTATAATAGTCTAGGTTATTCTAAGCTAGGTTAGTCCAACCCAGGCTATATTAGAGGAGGATGGACTAGGTTAGAGTAGGCTATGTTATAGTGGGTAGACTAGGTTCGAGTAGGCTAGGCTAGGCTAAGAGTGGCCAGAGTATGTTAGGCTAGAGTAGGCTAGGCTAGGCTATGTTAGATTAGTGTAGGCTAGGCTAAGATATGGTAACTTTAGGCTAGTATACGCTAGTGTAGGCTAGGCTATGCTATAGTGGGATAGGCTAGGCTAGGAGAGAGTAGACTAGGCTAGAATAGGCTAAACTAGGCTAGAGTATGCTAAGTTGGGATAGGGTAGAGTAGACTAGAGTAGGCTAATTTATGGTAGAGTAGACTAAGTTAGGCTAGGCTAGGCTAGGCTAGAGTAGGCTAAGTCATAGTAGGAAAGGTTTAGCTAAAGTAGGCTAAGCTAAGCTAGGATAGACTAGGCCAGACTTGGTTAGGTTAGGTTGGGATAGGCTAAAGTAGGCAAGAGTAGGCTAGGCTAGGGTAGGATAGGATAGAGTGAGGTAAGCTAGGATAAACTAGGTTAGAGTAGGATAAAGTAAGCTAGGCTAGGTTAGGCTATATTTGGCTAGGTAAGGTTGGGCTAGGCTAGGGTAGGCTAGGCTAGTGTGAAGTAGGTTAGGCTAAGCTAGAGTAGGCTATGCTAAAGTAGGCTAGGAGAGGGTTAGTGTAAGTTAGGCTAGGATAGGCTAGGCTATGCTAAAGTAGGCTAGGAGAGGGTTAGTGTAAGTTAGGCAAGGCTAGGCTAGGCTATGCTAGGCTAGAGTAAGTTAGGCTAAAGTATGTTAATATAGATGGGGTTAGGCTAGGTTAGAATAGGTTAAACTAGGTAAAGATAGGCTAGAGTAAGCTTAGTCAAGCCACGTTAGGCTAAGTTAGGCTGTGATAAAGTATGATATGTTTGGTTAGTGTAAATTCATCGTAGTTTCACTTAATGAACCTTTGACATATCACATGCATTCGTGGAGTACTAAACAATACCCTTGTTTTTACTACATATTGGAAAATACCTCTAAAAGTCTCATTATTTAGGCTAGGCTAGAGTAGGAAAGAGTATGCTAGGCAAGAGTAGGTTATGCTAGGCTAAAATAGGATAGAGTAAGCTATGTTAGGCTAGGCTAGGATAAATAAGATAGCCAGGTTAAGCTAGAGTTCATTAGGCAAGGCTAGGGTAGTCTAGGCTAGTGTAGGCTAGGCTAAAGTAGGTTAGTTAAGCTAGAGAAAGCTAGGCTAGGTAAGGTAAGGCTAGGCTAGTTTAAGCAAGAGTAGGCTAACCTAGGCTACGATTGGCTAGGTTAGAGTAGGCTAAGCTAAGTTAGGGTAGAGTAGGCTAGGCTAAGCTAGGGAAAACTACACTAGGTAAGGTAATACTACGAAAGGCTAAGTAAGAGTGGGTTGACATAAGCTAGGCTAGGCTAGGCTAGAGTAGGCTATGCTAGGCTAGAATGGGAGAAGATATACTAGGATAGAGTATGTTGGGATAGGCTAATAAAGTTGGCTAGGATAGTCTAGGCTAGGCTAGAGTATTCGATGCTAAAGTAGGTAAGGGTATGGTTAGAGTATGCTAGGCTAAGTTATGCTATGCTAGAGCATGCTATTATGCTAGAGTAGGTTAAGTTAAGCCAGGGTAGATTGGGCTAGCCTAGGCTAGGCTAGTCTAGGCAAGAGTAAGCTAATCTATGCTAGGATAGAATAGGCTAGTATAGGAAACAATAGGTTGGGATAGGATAGACTAGGATAGAGCATGTTAGGCTAGGCAAGAGTAAGATAGAGTTGGCTATGAGAGTCAAGGCTAGGCCAAAAGTAGGCTAGAGTGGGTTAGGTTAGGCTAGGCTAGGCTATACTAGCATAGTTTAGGCTAGGCTACATTATAGTAGTTTAGGCTAGAGTAGACTAAGCAAGGCTAGAGTAAGCTAGGCTATGCTAAGCTAGGCTACTCCCACTTAGGCTCTGTTAGATCGAGATAGACTAGGTCAGAGTAGACTATTCCAACCTACGCTATGTTAGAGTGGGCTAGGCTAGAGTAGGTTATGTTATGCTAAGCTAGGCTAATCCAACCTAGGCTATGTTAGAGCGTGATAAACTAGGTTAGAGTAGGCTATTCCAGCATAGGCTATGTTAGAGTGGGCTAGACTAGCTTAGAGTAGGCTAGGTTAGGCTAAGAGTGGCCAGAGTAGGTTAGGCTAGAGTAGGCTAAGCTAGGCTATGTTACGCTAGTTTTGGCTAAGCTAGGATATAATACCTTAAGCTAGTGTAGGCTAGGCAATGCTATAGTAGGATAGGCTAGACTAGGAAAGAGTAGACTAGGCTAGAATAGGCTAAACTAGGCTAGAGTATGCTAAGCTAGAATAGGGTAGAGTAGAGTAGACTAGGCTAGTTTATGGGAGAGTAAACTAAGCTAGGATAGGCTAGGCTAGGCTAGGCTAGAGTAGGCTAAGCCAGAGTAGGAAAGGTTAGGCTAAATTAGGCTAAGATAAGCTAGGATAGACTAGGATACACTAGGTTAGGTTAGGTTGCGCTAGGCTAAAGTAGGCAAGAGTAGTCTATGGTAGGATAGAGAAATTTAGGCAAGTGTAGGCTAGGCTAAGGTTGGATAGGATAGAGTAAGCTAAACTAGGCTAGAGTAGGATAAAGTAAGCTAGTCTAGGTTAGGCCATATTTAGCTAGGTAAGGCTGGGCTAGGCTACGGTGTTGTGTCATAGACTAGACTAAGCTAGAGTAGGCCATTCTAAAGTAGGCTAGGATAGGGCTAGAGTAAGTTAGGCTAGGCTAGGCTAGAGTAACTTAGGTTAAAGTATGCTAATCTAGATTGGACTAGGCTAGGTTATAGTAGGTTAATCTAGGTTAGGCCAGGATAGAGTAAGCTTAGTCAAGCTAGGTTAGGCTAAGTTAGGCTGGGCTAAAGTAGGATAGGTTTGGTTAGTGTAAATTCATGGGAGTTTCAGAGCCTTTGACATATGACATGCATTTGTGGAATACTAAACAATACCCTTATTTTTATTACATATTGGAAAATACCTATAAAAATTGCATTATTTAGGGTAGGCTAGTCCAAGCTAGGTTAATTTAGGCTAGAGTAGTATAGAGTATGCGAGGCCAAAGTAGGTTATGCTAGGCTAAGCTAGGATAGAGTAAGCTATGTTAGTCTAGGCTAGGATAAAGTAAGATAGCTAGGTTAAGCTAGAGTTCATTAGGCAAGGGTAGGCTAGTCTAGGCTAAAGCAGGCTAGGATAAAGTACGTTAGAGTAGGCTAAAGTAAAGTATAATAGGTTTGTCTAGAGTAGAGTACAATAAGCTAGTGCACGCTAGGCTAGGCTAGTGTGTGATAGGCTAGCGTAGGCTATGGTAAAGTATGCTAGGCTAGCGCCAGTGTTGTGGGATAAACGCCTCTAGGGTCTTGGGTGAATACCCTAGCAGACTGAAGATTATCTATGCAAAGAAACACACGCTCCAGGTAATCATAATGTTACTATAAGCAAACTCTACGATAGGAGGCATACCCGAGGTCCTACATTTGAGAAGAGCCTCCAAGGGTCCAAACCCTTCATTGAGTTCCTTTGCTCCTTTGACCTGCAAAACCAACAATTCAAGAAAGTGCAGGACTATATGGACTAAACGTCATAAAGAAACCAACTTCATATTATAAGGAAAGGTAGTTAGTTATGCACTTAAACAACCGATCACATATGAATCATAAGATGAACATCATAACATGAATAAGATCTATATCAGGAACAAAGACATGTGTTTCTTTTATTATAGACAAAGAAAGTACAGAAAAGGAACAATTTCACTTGATTCATCCTTTCACAGGCTCCAAGTGGAACCGTCTCCCGGATTTGTCCAGTATCAACCCTTTAACAAACTCCTTCCATGACCTACTCCGTGATCTCTCAAGTAGTATGAAATCATCAACAAAAACAAGGAAACAAGGGTTTCCTGTAGGACGGGGGAAGTGCAGGAGGCACAAGGATCTTCAAACTTGGTCAGGGAAATTTCAACATAGCAATGTTAATATATCTTCTCTTCTCCCTTTGGCCTTCCCATAGAATCCTTTTTATACTTCTCCCAAAGTAGTTTTTTAGTTGGGAATTCGTTGGGAACAGTTGGGCCACGGGCACTAACAGGTGATCAACAGGTAAAACCTGTGATCTCCGCTCGAAATTAAGGAGATTTTTATTTTTTAAGTGTTTTTATACATATACGCGGGTTGGGTATACACAGACCCACATATACACATGTTTAGCTCAGGGAAATGTCGCATATAGGGAAAAAACACTATTTTTTTAGATTTGGAACTAGATATAGTAGGAGCGGTTGCCCTAGGCCATGACTACAGCTTCACAAACCTCAAGAGTGAGATTTGGAGCTATAACAGATGCCCCCTAATATATGAGGGCAGAAGGGATACATGATGGCCGAAATGTATTAGGCAAGATCATGGAAACGAAATTTGTCGAAGACTGAGAAGGACTGCACCAGAATTCTGCCTGCCAAGCCAAAAAAGGAGATCAGAAAGAAACATTGTCTGAGGCGGGCATACCCATGCTCAGAGAAAATGCATGTCCGCATATCAAGTACAAGTGGATCCATCAAGTATACAAGTATAAATGACTAGAAAATACATAATGGATCATCTGATCATGATCGAACAAGTACACGTCTCGATGTCACATATAAGAATGTCAATGATGCTGAAAGATGAAGTGGATCACTGATATCAAAGACTGATCCCGAAAAGTACCAAATTAACATGATGGAATAATATGGTACTACACTGCAAACTCAGGTGCGAGCATATAAAATGTCGCCATGAATGACTACAACATATAAGGTGAAGTGGTATCTACTAGCAGCAACAGGAGCAACTGCCAAGTGAACCAAGGAATGCTGATACAACCTGAGGTCTTCACCGACCACCGTGGTACATTTCTACAACATGGGAATAAATGATCTGAAGTCGACCATGTGAGAAATCGTTTGATTACCGGTCATTGATGTATACCGTTAACAAACGCGAGACTACTCATCGATAATGATAATGAGCATCAAGGTACCCAGTACAATCCAACAAGTGTGAATAAATAAGATGAAGTCGAACACCTGTAAGAATCTATCGATCAGGAGACAATGATGGTTTCCCACTATCGATAGCGAAGGATCTGCCACTAATTACTATAAACCCCAAGGTACCACCAAATGAACTCTAGATCTTTACCCTACAGTAATGAGTCAAGATCGATAGGGAAAGATCCGCTAGAAGGAAGGCATTAAGGCATCCTCCATCAATCTAGCGCAAGTGTAACCCGTAGGCCAATAATGTGGAAGGAATTAGATGAGAAAAGATGTAGTCACCAAACTGAAGTACATTTCCGGCATACACAAGATGTAGCTAGCGCACGGCAGAAACCCTCTGAACCAACCAATAATGAAAGCTAACACAGAGGCAAGCTATCCACCAATAGGGTCAAATGGAAACCAAGGTACTGCACGAATCCCAATGTGTGATAATGTAAGCTGATGTCGAACACAAGGGAAACCACTCAGTCAAAGACCCATGATACTGATCGATGCTGAGCACAAGGTGACCTATCAATAATGAAAATAGGGCTGGGGTGTAGCTCTAGGCCTCTCCTTAGAGCAAGATGTCATCGTTGATAAGGACAAGACCCGCCAACAAGAATTCAATGGAGACCTTCTCAAACTGGCACGAGTAAAGGACCAATATAACTGATGTGATCATAGACATAGCACTGACAACGAGGGATGGCCGACTGAAAAATAACTCAAGAGACACCGCAGGGAGGCCGACTCAGGCTAACTTCCCTTGAACAAAAGAACAACTCAATGTGACTATGTGGCAACATATGATGACTTTGTATAAGCTCATTGCACAGGAGGCACAAACAAACCCTCCATATGATTGGAAGAGATAACCAAATGGGGGGAGAACTGACTGAATAACAAGGTTAATGCATACTTAAGTCAAAATAAATCCCACCCAAGCGGAGGAAACTTGGTTTCGAGTTCTTTGTTCAAGGGCGACACGACTGACTCTAGCTGCCAACAATAAATGGAAATACTATCCCATTCCTGCCCTTTTTTGGAATATATAATTTTTTTGGTATTTTCCTTAAAGTTGGAAAAAGACTAAAAGAATTCTATATTATAGTGGAAAGAACGAGCGTCAGCGAAGCAGATGATCTAGTTCCTGGGATTGGAACACTCCTATGCTCAATGCAGGGAGGTGAAAAGTGGCCAGAGACACTCAAAGGTGTTTTCCTTCCACGAGTCAAGGTGTGTAAAGCTGCAGAGGTCAAAGGTATGCAAGTTTGATTTTGCAGTAGTCATGGTCAAAATTTGGCTTAAAAACGAGTCCAAGTGAAGTCGGCTTAAGGCCAAAAAGGTGCAGATAGTCAAAATGCAATGTAGTAGTACAACTCAACACAAAGGAGCCTCTAGGGTATAAGGCCAGAACAAAATGAAGAAGCAAAGAGGAATGATTCTTCATCGTATAAGTCATGGCAGGACTACAGAGGACTCCCGAGCCTACTCAAATTGGAGCAGCATAAGCAACAAATGTGAGTGAGGTGCTAACTAGGATGCCCATGTAAAGGATGCCTCTACCATCGTGTCATGATTTAAAGAATTGGCGAGTGAAGATGGTTTGCGAACCATAACACGATGGGATCAACCTTATGGCAAGTGTATTGACATATGGATGTTAGTATGCATGATGTAATGGAAAAAATGGCTTCCCTAACCTATATGCTAGTGAGAAAACGACACCTGCGATGACGGGTCAGTAGTCATGGAACCGTCTCGAAACTGTCGAAAATGTCGAAAATGTCCATTTTCACCCATTTGAGTTTGAGACCAAAGAATTGGAGCAAAAGGAGCTAACTTACCATACGCCAAATTCAACCGTTCAAATTCCTCAAAAATCTCGAGGTAACCCTCATTCTTAACTTGTAATTGATTGTGATTGTTTTTAGAAGTTTTAATTAATGTTTTACCGTTGAGTTTTTTGCCAAAATTTTCTCTGCGGCGTATACGCGGGTTGGTAATATGCAACCCGCGTACATGCCGCAAACATTTCAAACATAAAAACAAACGGTTTAAAATGATTTTTCCTTCAGGATGACAATCACCTGGTGAGAACGAGAGCATACCGCAGTAGATGAAGAAGTTATGAACAGTCCAGAGGCTTTGGATGCATTACGAGGATGCGGTTTGCTTAAGTTCTTGAAAATACCAAATATGAAAGCCAACACACGTCTGCTTGAGATGCTTCTTGATTACTGGAACATCGAGGAGGATGCTTTTATGATCGACCAGATGCCACTCAGGATAGAAGTGGAAGATATCTATTTCATTACAGACCTTTCCCAAAGGGGAGAGGTAGTACATTTCTGGGGGAGAACATGGAGCAGTCTCTCCATAGAGGATTGCCGTACAAATATATTGCTCGGGACATCCGAAGAAAGTCGGAAGTTAGATTTCCATCACACATGTGACAAGTCTACCGCTAAGAATAATCATGTTCATCATAGCTTGAGTGAACGAATTTGCTTCCTTGCATCAGGCATGACGGCTCAACATGAGCGTGGCGGTTGACTGTCTAACCACAATGTTTGATTGGTGTACTCCTCTTTTGGCTAGCATGAAAACCCAACTCACTTCTATAAAGAGAGGACAAACCAAAAAATTTGGTTATGGGACTATTTTGTGCTCTTTCTTCTTCGAGAGAGTCCTTGCACTTCTTCCCAGAGTACTAGTTTCAATCACCACCCCGTGAGATCCTCGAATGGGAAAGTGGCTGACCTGATGAAATGTCTGGGAGGTGGGGAGGTCCCATGGACTACTTTCGATGATGATTTCGTTTCCTGGTGGGATCAGAAAATCATCAGCATTGATGACAACCCCTATGCTGAGTTGGAATTCCTAGGAGATTACCACCAACCGCAACATGGGGCGACATTGGTAAGTGATTTTTGATTTTATGATTTTTCAAATATAATAATGAACTTTGGAAATATTTTTGATAGGATTCAAATGACTAATATAATGATCATGTTCCAGGTATTGGGCCTGTATGACCATATGAGTTCCCGGGCACAAGCGTCGCGGCCAAGGGGCCGAAGAAGCGGCTGTAGCCAAGGAACAAACCCTACACACAGTTCAGTGGCATTTGGCGAGGCTGACCCACCGAGTACCAATGGCGGCAGTAGAGGACCTTCCTATAGAGATGCAGCGTCATGTGGTTGGCATGCCACATGACTAGGTATGCACTTTTATGTGTGTAGCCAATGTAGTAGTTTCCTACTTAGCCGCTCATCCTGAGCCATGGAATTAGACATAGTGGACATGATTATGGGCATTTGAGTCCCAATTTTGTATATTTTTGAACATACTTATGTACACACGAGTCGCTTTAATATATATATATATATATAGTTTGACTTTTTGATGCTTAATTTATTGTGATGAATGATTGATGTGCCAGTCTAATGCTTGATTAGCAATAGAATCAACTAACCAATTATGAGATCTTGGAATATGCAAATAATTAATATAAGTAAATGACCCTTGCAAAAACCTCACCCTTAAATACTGGCGATATAACATGGATTCCTGACCCGATAAATGTTATTTAATTGTGACACTATCAATAGTGAATCAAGATAAACTACCAACAAGTCGATTTCGTGCGAAATTGCCTCAGATAGAAAATTAATGATGGCAGTATACTCAGCCATATTGTTTGAAGCGGGACCGATGTGTACTCCCCTTGATACCATCAATTGACCAGTTGGATAATACAATACCCAAGCTGCGGAAGCGAGATTCCGAGTGTGCCGACTAGCACCATTGGCGAATCCAAAATAGACCAAGTCATCTATCAACTCCTGCCAAAGCATACCAAAAAGTGTTGATATCACAAACTCTCGACAAAATATGTACAAATATACGTAAAGTACAAAGAATCCATTGCCTAGCTGCTACTTAAGAAACGTACTTCTTAAGGTAGAGCCCGTTTCGGGGTTCTGCCAATTTGTTTCCTTTGAAATCGATTAACTCATGTCACCCTTTTGTTAAAACTCATTTAATTATGAAGGGACCGTGCCACATAGGTTTGAATTTTCCTACCCCCAAGGTGTCCTTATTTTGGTCATAGACCAAGACAAGGTCACCTTCAGAAAAGACACGAGGACGGACAACTTTATCATACTATGTTTTAACCCTTTTCTTATGAGCCTCATTTACTGTGGCTGCATCTCGACGCTGCTCATCGAGATGTTCCAAGTGAAGGAGGCACTCTTCGAGATCAGAGGTTTCTGGAAGGAGCTCAATAGCTAACTTAAGAGATGGAATTTCAAATTCAACAAGAAAGATAGATTCCAACCCATAAACTAACTAAAAATTTGTAAAACCTATAACAGTCTTGACGAAGGTTTGGTATGCCCATAGATTCAGATACAACATAAGATGCCAATTGGATCGATTTTTATCAATTGTCCTTTGCAGGATCGTCTTAAGAGTTTGTTTACTGCCTCGACCTGTCCATTGGCCTGAGGATAATAAGTAGACAAATGATCCTGCCGGAAACCTAGCTTGAGAGCCAATTCAGAGATTAGTTTATTCTGGAAATGACTGCCATGGTCAGTGACAATCTCTCTTGGGATACCAAAGCTTGAGATAATGTGATTAAAAAGAAACAATGTCGATGTCTCACTATCGTTCTTATAAGTGGGTATGGCCTCGGCCCACTTCATGAAGTAGTTGACGGCCACGATAATATACTTGTGATTCGCTGTTGAAGGTGGATGACAAGTCATAAAATCAATACCCCACTTAGTGAAGGGACTGACAATGACAACCGGAAAAAGAGGAGCTAGATGTGTGTGCATCTTCCGTGTATAAACTTAGCATGGGTGACAGCGTTTGAGCACTTCAACACAATCTTTGAAGAGCAAAGGCCAAAAATAGTTGGCACGCACGATACGCCGAGCTGTAGCAAGCCCTGATAGATGACCTCCCCAAGCTCCGGTGTGGCAATCATTTAGCACACACTCTGCCTCCTCTAAGGTTAAACAATGTCGAAGGATTGAATCAAACCCCCCGATGATATAATGTATCACCAATAATGACATAATTTGCGACATTCATCGTTAGAGAAAGGAGAGGGAAGCTTCGAAGTCTGGAGATAAACAATGATATCTCCATACCAAGGGTTGAGTGAAGAGATGAGGAATAAATGTTCATGGGGAAAACTTCCTCATAAACAGTATCCTCTCCATAAGGTAGCTCAGAAATTAGCTCAACAAAAACCATAGATTTATTGGACTTAGCGGACAAAAACTCGAGATCAAATTCTTGTAGAATGAAAGTCCATCGATTATATTTTCCCCCAATCACTCGCCTATTGAGGACAAACTGAAACGGATTGACTTCTACCAAGACAAAAGTTTTGCATAGCACGATATAATGATGGAGCCGCTGGACAGCATGGGTAGCTGCCAAGGCCAACTTCTCAACCGAAGAATAGTGAAGTTTAGGACCTATCAAGACTCGGCTCAAGTAATAAATCACATGCTCTGTGAGAGCATCATCTTCCTGAATGAGAACCATACCAATGGTTGATTGTGCTGCAGCGAGATATAAAAGGAAGTCCCTACCATAATCCGGTGGACTCAAAAGCAGGGCAGAGACTAATGCCTTTGTCAAAGCATCAAACAATTGTTGCGTAAAGTCATCCCATATAAAGTGTACCCCTTTGCGGAGCAAACACATAAACCCTTTAGTGATCTCGTCATAGTTTGCTATAAACCGTCTTAAGAAATTAACCTTCCCTTGAAGACTTTGAAGTTTTCGAATGGAGGACAGGGGAGGCAACTGGACTATCACCTCTACCTTGAAGGGATCAACCCTAACAAATGACCAGACGTAACCACAAAAATGCATTTGTTCATATTCAACCGGATTTTATAAAAACGAAAATGCTCAAAAACCATTTGAAGGTGACTGGGATGATCAGTTCTTTTTTGCGAGCGAGCAATAAGATGTTCCAAGTATGCTTCGATGATATGTTTGATGTCGTGGAAAGCATATGACATGGCCCGCTGGAATGTGGCTCCAGAATTTTTGAGACCAGACGACATCTTTCTGTATGCAAAGGTACGCCAGGGAAATATAAAAGCCATCTTATGTTGATCTTCAGGACGGATAGAAATTTGATTATAACCAGAAAAACCGTCAATGAAGGAAAAAATCTCATTGCCCGCACACTCGTCAATATATGATCAATGAATGGCATGGGGTACTTATCTTTCAGACAAGCTTTGTTCAAGTCCCTAAAGTCGATGCACAATCAGATTGTTCCTTGCTTTTTATCTACAGGGACTGGATTAGAAACACAATCGGTAAGAGGAACAGGTATATAAAACCCACCTTGAGCAGCTTCTCTTCTTGAGCTTTAATGGCTGCTGCTTTCCTAGGATTAACCAGTCGAAGCCTTTGATGAACCGGATTATCGTTTTCATACGTCTTGATCTCATGCTAAACTATAGAAGGATCAATGCCAGGAATTTCCTCATAAGACCAAGCAAATACATCTCAAAATTCTTTGAAAAGGTCAGTGTTAATTTTCACCTCTTCAGGGGAACATCCAATTCCGATGAAGAGATTCTCGATCACATTAGGGTCCCTAGAGATGTTTATAGACATCGTTTCTGAGATCACCAACATATTTCCTTGAGCACGAAACTATGTGATCCAGGTGGATATTGGTGGCCACCTGCCAAGTTCACCTGGACCCCCACCATTTTCTTTCTCAGCATTATCAGTTTCCTTAATTGTAGCACAACTTACTATTTTTTGCAGTTTTTCCGGTCCTGAACTTCCGGAGCCGTTTTGAGGCCCTAAACGACATTTTTTTGGGGAATCCAGGGGCAACATGAGTCCATGGAACTTGGACCGGTGTTTCCCGTTCCAACAATGATAGTGCTCGAATAGATCTTTCTAATGAGCTATTGTACGCATCAAACGGAGATCATATGCTAAAGCTACGACCCCGGGAAGTTGATGTACCAACTTACCCCCAAACGGGGCCCACAGTTTGGCGTTTCATCTCCTAGGGTTAGGTTTTGGAATGTTAAGGGTTTTTCATTGTTTCTCAACAATAAATAGGCCTTCGAGCCTCATTGTAAGTCAATTCAGAGGCATGTAGCCAACACATCTCTTCTCAGAGATAAGCTACCATCGCCCTAGCTAGTTTATTTCCATTTCTGATTGTAAGCATATTTCAGTATTTTCCATTAATGAAATGAAGTATTATTTCCGCTGCATATTTGTGTATATGGTTATCTCTGTAATTTGTTGCGTTCCTGTTTAAATCCGGATAAGTGGTATCTGAGCGGTCTGTTTTTTCTCTATTTTTCTTTGCATGTCCCCAACAAGGTCGGGATATAAGGAGTTAGGGCTTGAACTGGTTGAACCTTTGCAAGACCAGCCTCGCAAATCCCAATGGCCTCCCATGGCGGACGAGAATAAAGACGAGGGGGCAGGAGATCCCATCAAAATCTTGCTCGAAGAAGCGCTCGAGCGACAACAAGAACGCAATGATGGACAGCTTTGCGCAGATCCTTCAGTGGCTGCCCAAAAGCGGTGCGTCGGCTTCCAGCAGCTTCTCTGGAAACGCCACACCCTTTAAGGTACGAGTTAATTTTGAAATCCCCATATTCGAGGGTCAGATAGACGCCGATGTCGTAGATAAATGGTTAAATCTACTAGAGGGTTATTTTTCTTTTCATGAATTTTCGAGTTGGGAAACGATTGTTTTTGCTCTTCTCAAAGCAGCCCCCCATGTCAAGGACTGGTGGGAAACCTACTGCGAGTAGAAGGATGAAAGTACTGGCTCACTATTTTTAGCCGCACCCACCTGGGACTCATTCCGGAATGCCATCAAGGAGCAGTACTACCCTGTCGGAGCTATGAGGATGAATACATAAAGTGGACCACGCTGCGGCAAGGAAAGGGACCAAGACATGCCAGAGTTCACCAATCTTTTCCATACCCTTCGCACAAAGTTGGGTATCAAGGATTCAGAGCAACATTTGATACTCAAATACTGTGGCTGCCTGCACAAGTACATCCAGGAAGAAATACAATTCCTAAACATCCCCTCGCTCAGTGCAGCATACCGGTATGCCGTCAAGGTCGAACAGAAGTTGAAACAAAAGAAGCGAGATTTTGGATCTGTGAATCCAAAGCGGGGGAAAGGTGCCCCTAAACCACAAAACAAAGGACAAAGCCAAGGCGGGACAGCCCAAGATAACCAGCCGAAGCTGCAAGCAAAGAACAGCGCCGCGAAGCCGATAAAGGACACTAGAAAATGGTGCGAGTTCCATAAGAGCTCCACTCACAACACAAGTGAGTGTCAGGCCAAGCAGTCACTGGTGGCTGAGCTAAAGGTTTCAGAATCAGATGCATGTTCCGACACTGAGTCAGAACCTGATAAGGGGTATGAAAAAGGGAAGCAGATCATTGATGCGCACCCCAGTGCCACTGTTGCCACCGCAAAGATCCAGAAAAATGAACCCAAAGATCCAGAGGAGGAGGAGCGTCTCTTCCACTCCCAGATGTGGGTAAAGGGCTCCCCGATACAGTTCATTGTTGATAGCGGGAGTCAAAAGAACCTCATTTCGGCAGAGGTCGTGAAGCGGTTGGGCTTACCCACCACAGCACATCCACAACCATACACCATTGGGTGGCTTCACCAAGGACGAGATCTTCGCGTGAGCCAGCAGTGTCGCCTTCCGTACAACATCAAGCCCTTCACGGATGAGGTATTGTGTGACATTGCTCCCCTTGAGGTTTGTGATGTCTTACTAGGACAACCATACTTGTGGAAGCGACATGCTGTGTATGAATCAAGGCCCCGTGCTGTTATTATTACATTGGGAAATAAGTTGTTCAGGATACCAGAGGTAGCACCACCTGCCGCCATCTCTTTGATTACTGCAAAACAATGCAGTAAGATCATTTCCAAAACCTAGAAATTTGTTTTCCTGATGATACGCCCTCAAGAGAAGAAGAAGACAGTGGTCGCGACCTCCAAATGGGGTCCCTCTGCACGGCAGCTACAGATGGACAAGATTGTGGAGGAGTACGAAGACATCTTCACCTCCTCGGCAGGGGTTCCTCTGCACTATCAAGTCAAGCACTCCATCGATCTGACCCCAGGGGCGCTGCTACCCAATGGACCAATTTATCGGTGCTCCGTTCTGGAGAACAATGAAATCAAGAGGCAGATTCAGGAGCTCCTGCAGAAATGTCACATCCGCCCGAGTTCTTCGCCCTGTGGGAGCCCGATAGTGTTGGTACAGAAGAAGGATGGGACGTGGAGACTTTGTATTGACTATCGAGCACTGAAAAAGATCACTGTCCGTAATAGGTACCTGATCCCGTGGATTGATGACCTCCTAGACCAACTAAAGGGGGCGAAATATTTCAGCAAGATCGATCTGAAGTCAGGATATCACCAGGTACCAATCGAACCCTCAGATGTGTGGAAGACTGCCTCCAAATCCAAGGAGGGCCTCTTCGAATGGTTGGTCATGCCTTTCGGATTGACGAATGCTCCTGCAACCTTTATGAGGCTAATGGATGACATCTTGCGGCCATTCACCAACTCCTTTGTAGTAGTATACTTGGATGACATTCTGATCTTTAGCCAGAATTGGGAAGAGCACCTTCACCACATCCGACAGGTTCTCCAAACACTGCGGCAACAAGCTATGTGCCAATGTGGAGAAATGCACTTTTGGCATGACCCAGGTTCAGTATCTGGGATACATCATTGATGAACAGGGGGTGCATGTCGATCCAGCCAAGATCCAAGTCATTCGGGATTGGCCATCTCCAAACACTCTAACAGAGCTCCGCAGCTTTCTAGGTCTTGCCAACTTCTACAGCAGGTTCGTGTTGGGGGTTTCTCATATCACGTGGCCCTTGAGTCAAGTCACCAAGGGAGGAGCGAAAGCAAAATTCTTTTGGTCTGAATCTCAACAGAAGGCATTCAGAGAGTTGAAAGATCGCCTCTGCATGGCACCAGTGCTCGCGTTACCATATTTACAACAACCATTTGAGGTCGAGACAGATGCCTCTGACTATG
>APFE030954562.1:0-20027 GCA_000404065.3 Pinus taeda
TATGGCATACTCTGAGGTAGATTCAATAATAAATTTTGTGCATCAATAGAGTTTTGGCATTTTCTGGCTAAGTTAAGGCACCAACACCACAACTGTTATGAATCACCTAGTCAAGTCTCAAGAGAGAGCCTCTTTTGTCTCATCACTATATCAATCCATGAAATGGTGGAGAGCCTAACAACCTTCTCTTTTAATCACTCAAGCTAGACCAAATTGACAAGTTGTATTCCTACCTAACCAAACATTTTCCATGTTTTTGATTCCTCATAAAAAGATAGCAGTCTAGGGGTTATCTTGATGCAAAATGTACCTCTCGGCAGACTATGTTAACACCTTGTTTTAGGAGATTAACCCACTAGCCTTTGTTCTATGGTGACTTTCCAAACCCAATAGCTCCTCCATAAGATTACTCTCGTATTGAATCTAAAACCATTTAACTATGATTAATTGGTAGCACATGCAATTTGCAAGGAAGGGTCACAGTTTCAGGTTTGGACCATTTAGTCAGGTTTATAGCTTAAATGGCAGTTTCATACTTCGAGTTAAACTATCTTTGACATATATAATATAACTGACCTAGTCCATTTTTATATCACTACTACAACAATCCATGAAATGTGCATGCAAGGTCTAAAATCAATGCTTGACTTGGCTTCCATAGTAATGTTCCACATTTGAATGGACTTCCCAAAAGATTGCATTGTGTTTATATAATGCTTCATGCATCTTTGGTAAAAATTAAAGGCTAGATGCCAAATGTGTTTGTCAGATGTTGCTTATGAATGCATAAGATAAGGTTGGTGTATTTCATATATTCTCATGCATCTCTAGTAAAAACTAAAGGCTAGTTGCCAAAGGTGTTTATCACATGTTTCTTATGAATGCATAGATAAGATTGGTGTCTTTCATATATTCTCATTACAATACTGAATGCTGGATCTAACTCTTCAATGGTCCATGGATTGAGTTTTAAGTCGTTGAGGTATCTGTTACAATGGGCCAGTATCTTGAGCACTGGACAAACGGGTTGCCTGGTCTTTTATTGAATTCGATTACAAAGGAGGTATGCTAGAAACTCTTGACATCTTCTACGGTCCTCACTCAACCACACAACAAGTGGATTACTAGGTAATCCGAATTAGATGTTTGGGGTGCCATAATACCAGACATCTAATACCAGAACGTTCACTCAGATTTTGTGGGGATCGTATCAAAAGGAATGGAATGGCTCCTGGTTTCAATCAGGTTCCTACTTTATATAATATGGAACACACCCCTTGGGAGCCCTCAAATGAACTGCATATGTTTGTGCTTAAGGAGGCTCCCATCCATAATTGCATAATAAAGGACACTAGTCAAATGGCTCTTGGAAAGATAATCCTTGGAATGGACTCCCAATCGGTGCCACATAGACATAGCATAATGGAGAATAATGTAGATTATATTATCATTCATATGGCAGGTCAACACTGACACATTTCCAAAGGCAAATATTCCAATCCATATCTAGACCTGAGGTCTTCGGCTTCATCTCCTCCCTTATATAAAAATACAGAAATGGATACTTCCCCTATCTCAATATAGATACAGATGTGGAAAACCTAAATAATGATGAATCGTTGGGTCTTGAGCTGCTAACAATCAAAAGGGCCTTCTTTCAGGAAAAAAAAGACGTTTATTAATCTGGATTACCCCGGAATTGGATTGACTAGGAAAAAGAAGGCATCAAGTATAAAATTATATCCTCTTGTGTTGGTGTGGGGTCCAAGCTCAATACATGATTTTATGAAACCATTGAAGCAACTCGTTATCCATCCATTGATCTGGGCACCTCCAATGAATACTACGAAGCAATAGAGCATGAGCTATTCACTCTTGCTCCCCCAATCATCCAGTTTCTTCACAAGCATGAGCTGTTCACTCTTGCTGATATTGGCTGCCAACAATCTGTCATTTCTCCACTGTGTGGAGGATGGGGAGACTAAAAGAATTGTAGAACTATTTGGGATTAGAGTCAGGCCTTTTGCTGAAGCCCAATAAGCTCCCATCCATAATTGCAGAATAAAGGACACTAGTCAAATGGCTCTTGGAAAGATAATCCTTGGAATGGACTCCCAATCGGTGCCACATAGACATAGCATAATGGAGAATAATGTAGATTATATTATCATTCATATGGCAAGTCAACACTGACACATTTCCAAAGGCAAATATTCCAATCTATATCCAGACCTGAGGTCTTCGGCTTCATCTCCTCCCTTATATAAAAATACAGAAATGGATACTTCCCCTATCTCAATAGATACAGATGTGGAAAACCTTAATAATGATGAATTGTTGGGTCTTGAGCTGCTAACAGTCCAAAGGGCCTTCTTTCAGGAAAAAAAAGACTTTTATTAATCTGGATCACCCCGGAATTGGATTGACTAGGAAAAAGAAGGGCTTCAAGTATAAAAATATATCCTCTTGTGTTGGTGTGGGGTCCAAGCTCAATACATGACCCCAACCAACCATGCCTCTAGTACTAGATAGAGTGTGAATGAAAAATCAAAGCAGAATTTGCAGCCTTAGACCAAGGCTAATATCCACACGTGCTCTCCAGTCAGCATTTCACTCATCCTGTGCAGACAAATTAGAGAAATGCTCAAACAAAGCATTTTTAGCACCAGCACCATGATTTGATCTATTATGAATTCCTTTAAGACGGACTCGGTTTACAAACTAGCTATTAATGTAGTAATGTTATTGTCCAAACAAAGCTGAAAAGCACGGGCAAGAAGGCAACAGCTCTAGCATTACTACAGTTACCAGCAGAGTAAAGTTCAGAAATACAGGCACTCAGACAAACAGCTATATAATCAATTTAGTTGTCATCTCAGTAAAGTTTACAGGTGCAGGCATTAAAGATAATTGCAAAATTGAATAGTGCACAACAATCAGGCAGATCATTGTCAATGAAAAACATCACTTGTCTGTTGTCATTTAGAATAGCATCACTTGTCTGTTGTCATTTAGAATAGGTGCCAAAGGCAACTGCCGGGAAAAAAAAGATGTACAAAGGGGAAAGCACAACAAGTGGACCCTAGAGCATGAGCTGTTCACTCTTGCTCCCCCAATCATCCAGTTTCTTCACAGGCATGAGCTGTTCACTCTTGCTGATATTGACTGCCAACAATCTGTCATTTCTCCACTGTGTGGAGGATGGGGAGACTAAAAAAATTGTAGAACTATTTGGGATTAGAGTCAGGCCTTTTGCTGAAGCCCAGTAACTATGAGAAGAGGTTTTTGCATTGGCTCATTCAAAATTTTGAAAATAAACTGTGGTTATGGGAAAACAGATGGCTCTCTTTAGACAGTAGGATGGTCATGATAAAGGTAGTCCTACAAGGTATCATTGTCTACTGGATGCATTTGTTTCATTTTCCAATGTCAATTATTCACAAAATCAACTCCACCATGGCAGATTCCTTATGGGTTGGGTCTGGTTACAAAAATACGCTTCACCTATCTAGACTAGACTCAATTTGCAAGCCCATTGATGGAGGTTGGGGCATCAAACACACTCACACTTTCAATCTGGTACTTCTAATCAAAAATCTATGGAGGGCCTTCAAGTGCCTTGGTATTTAGCAAAAAATCATCATTAAAAAATATCTCAATCATGCTACCCTGGAAAACTGGATCCTAGTTGGGGCTCCGGTTAAGAATAATGTGTCTTTCATTTGGAATAGCTTGACGAAATCTAAGCCTTGGATACAGGGATATATAATATGGATGGTTAGACGTGGCGACATAATTCGCATTGGCCTTGATGCAATCATTGGATTGGCTGGGAATCACATTCTTCCTCCCCCAATCATCCAGTTTCTTCACGGGCATGAGCTGTTCACTCTTGCTGATATTGGCTGCCAACAATCTGTCATTTCCTCCTCTTCCAGTTGGCCACATGCTGAAAATTTGGCTCTTCTGATGGAGCTCAATGTCAAATGGGAAAATTACAGATCTAATCTCTATCACGCAGATATTGCTCCGTCTAAGAGGGCAGATAGGCATTGTTGGGGCGGTCTTTCTCATGGAGGAGAAATCTCTACCAAAGAAACATACAAGTACATATACAACATGCAAAGGTAGTGCGCTAGAACTATTTAGCAAAATAAAGGCACCACCGAGTGCTATGGATAATTCAGTTGGTTGAACTCCATAAAGTATTTCGAGGTGTGAGTTCAATTCTCTTTGGTGCATCCAGACTTGACCTGACCAGACTTTATGTGTTCAGTGGCCATCCAGTTCAGCCCTCTACAGTAAATCAGTCTTATCAGATCTGGATTCATATTTCCACCCACTACAAAGGTCTAATCAGACCTGATAGCTATTTATGGACACCGTTCAGTCTACTGGCCATCCAGTTCAGCCCTCTACAGTAAATCGGTCTTATCAGTTCTGTTTTGATATTTCCACCCACTAGAAAGGTCTAATCAGACCTGTATCTATTTATGGACACAAGAAATAAAGAACGCAATGTTTCAGGAAGTTTCTGGGCATCCACCATGGCTTCAGCCACTGTAACTGTTGCAACTATTAGTCGCTCTGAGAAGCCATATTCAGATCATTAAGAAGATTTTATATATGATCTTCTGGGTGGAAGTTTTCTTGTAACTTGCTTTTGTTTTGAATGAACGCATGCTGGAGAAAGCAAGTCCGTTCATATGAACAAAAGACGCGGGTGGGGTGAGAAATCAGAGACGTGGGGGCTCTTTTGTCCTTCTGATTCAACTTGATTGATGTCCAAATTTACCTCTGAAAACTCAGAGAATGCATGTCTTTGGAATGGTATTTGGTGTATGCAACACACCACCAGAGAATTGGTTGCCACAATATTCTCTAAATTAGGATTGGAAGGTATCGTTTCCTCATCGCTTCACAATCTCTAGTTATTGTGCACTCTGAATCTTATAAAAAAAATGTCATTGAAAGAATTCCATCATAGTTTGTGTAGCTTAAAGCGCTCCTGGGAATAAATGACCTTAGTTTTAGTTCGCAGTGGGGTTTTATTTCAAAGGAACTGTCTAATTCTACTCACCTTTAAGGGGCAAAACTTGGAAGTTTGAGAGGGTCCATACTTTGAATGGCCTTAAAGGAAGTATTCCAGCTCCTTTGACTTGCTGAACCAATCTTGATTCTCTGTCATCTTTTTGGCTTGGATCCAGCTAGATCGATCTCATCTTTAACCACAGATCTGTAATTTTGGGATAGTGTTTGTGGATTCATTCAACTAGACACCACAATTACATTGGCACCTATGTAAATAACAGATGTTATATGGGCATGTAGCTTCAAGGACAGCATGGCGTAAAGCCATTGCCACTTTGAGTCAGTTGGCCTTCCTAAACCTGTGTAGAAGTAGCCTCACCGGCAAGATTTATGAAGCCATCATGAGTTAAACTTGACAAATCTATGAGCAAGATTAGATCCAGCAGAAAACAGCAAGGAGGGACTCATTCCTGGAAACAAGCGGAATGGAGAATAGTGATTCCCCAATCTGCATGCAAGTTGAAAGTTGAAGCTTATATATAAGCAAGTAACTTGTTGTGAGGTATATTTTTTTGGTGGGTCTGATTCATGCGAATTTGAACTTTAAATTTCATGGTTTACATAATATTTCATTACATGGTAGTTAAATAGATACAGTTACAAAGAACCAAGGTGTCGCAGATCTAAGCGGAATACAGTTTTTCCAGCATCTGTGGCAATTCTCTGTGCTCATTTTAATCACATCTTTGCCAATATTTTGGGATTTTTGGCCATCTACATAGAAGCTACTATTGATACTCAATGGAAATCTGGACTCAGTCTTTTCAGCATCTATGGCAGTTTTTTCTGCTCATTGTTCCTCGACCAACTGTATCCAGCTTGCAGCTCAGTGAAATCTAGTCACAGCCTTTCCAGCGTCTATAGCAGTCTTCATCATTGTAATCACTTCTTGGCCACTATACGAGAGTCTTGAGCTAACTGTATCAAGCAGATGGGTACACGGGAAAATGCACTGACAGGTGAATTTCCTGGCACGTTGTACCTGTTCAACGATCTTAGAATTTTAAGTTGTGCACTGGGTTTTCGTTTTTCTTCACTGATCTCACAGTTTTTATATTCCTGGATTACAAATCTAATTAAGTTGTTTGTTATTATAATAATCTTGCAGGTGTTGATTTGAAGGGAAGTTTGAAGCTTGTTTGTTATGGTGTTGGTTTATACAACAATAAATTCACCATAACAAGTTCTGGGAATTTGCAATCAATATTTGGAAAATCCGGTGGAAAGAACAGAGTATAATTGTTTAACACTAACATGGGAAGCCTTAAAAGCCTGCCATTATTGAATTTGTATGCAAACAAATTGGGAGGGTAAATACATGTTCCTCTTCCTCAGCAATTTCTCTGGACTAATCATCCCTGAGAAGACAAATCCGAACAGGTACACATTCAAATCTTCGATTGTGATTTCGTTTCAAAGAAAAAATGCATAAAGAATTCAGGGGAAGTGGAGGTGCCTTTGAATTCATCCGCCCATTTTTAGTTATGATGGGCATGGGAGCAATGTCAAAGATGATTGCAGGGCAGGAACTCATCAGGGAAAACTCTTTGATTACCAAAGAAAGTGGGATGGTACGCCTCGGCAGAGAAATGCCCTCCAAATACTAATACTAATGAAAATTGTTGTGCCCTCCATACAATGGAAAAATGATTCAAAAGAAATTATTTTCGAGTTGAAGAGGTGCCCCAGGAACAACTTTTGTGCCCTCCATACAATCGAAAACCCCAGGAACAACTGTTGCGCCCTCCATACAATCGAAAAATGATTCAAAAGAAATTATTTTCGAGTTGAGGAGGTGACCCCAGGAACAACTAAGGAGGTGCATGAGGTGGATATAGAGGAGGCTACAGAGGAGGCAGGAATGGCACTGGAGAGGATCCAGAAGCTAAAACATACATGAAAATTTTGCCTGCAGTTTCTACACCCTATCTTCAAAGAGCTATTTTTTTAAGAAAACAAACAGAAAGGTAAAACACATACCTGTTTTAGGCAAAAACTATGGAAGATCGGCCTCACAGAAAAAAATAACAGTAAATGCAGAGCTGGTAAACCTGTCTTGGCTATTACTCCTCAAAGCACACTGATCTGTCTGCTCAAAAGTTTCCCAAATCGTTGAATACCAAATATTTCGAACCCAACTTGCCAAATATCATACAATATTATCAGCCAGCTGGTTCAGAAAATAAGCTTTCCTCCTGGGTGTGAACCGTGACAGCGACACCTTAATCAATCGTTGGAAGAGAATGTTCAGGCAGTGGGACTTCGAGCCAAGGAGATAAGAACAGCCGATTCGAGCCAAGCCCAGCCAAGGAGATAAGAACAGCCGATTCGAACCAAGCCCAGCCAAGGAGACAAGCGAAATTTTAAATTTTCCCACAAAATTTTAAATTTAAGTCTTCTTCATAATATTTTTTTAAAGGTTCATTTGCCAGCAGTTCTATTAATTGAATTTTCCCACCAAATTTTAAATTTTCCCATAAAATTTTAAATTTTCCCACAAAAATGTTTGAAAAGTCTTCATCATAATAATTTTTTAAATGTTCATTTGCCAGCAGTTTTATTAATTTGCGCATTTATTTTATTAATATAAACCATATAATATTAATTAACCTCTGCATCCTATAAATTATATAAACACACATTTGCATCCTATAAACTATTCATCTTAGAGGCATTGGGAAGTGGTTTTGTACAATGTGCATGGTTTATATTATTGCTAAACCTTAAAAACCATTCGTAGGCCCTAGGATGATAATAGTGTTTCTTCTTAGATGATGTTCAAGGTCCCAACAAAAGTCATCTTTGTTGGGCAAATCCTCACATTAAACCCATACAACATTTATATACCTATGGTTTATAATGATGGTAAATAGTGCTCCTCACCACTTAATTGTGCAAAAAGCCCCAACTAACCTAGTCTAGGTTAGATGTCCTCAATATTAACATATTATCCTACATTATCCATTAGCTCATGGAGATAGAGGGTTCAAGGAATCTCACTTGATGGTTGGGGACTATAGTCCATCAAGAGGTCAAATGTCGGGCTAACTGTGTTAAGGACACCTCAAGGTCAACCAACACTAATGCAATGTATTAGTTGTTCGTACATCGACCTATCAAAATGTCACAATATTGGGTAGTAGACATTAGTAAGTAGGACACTAATCACCAACAAGAAACCTTGATAACGATAGAGTAATGATGTGGTGAGTGGATGTGGACCCGGGGATACCGCATGTCAATTGTGTGGCAGTTGATTTGACATGCTAACGTCTCATTATGATGTGGCACCAATGTGGGTCTAGATGACTTGGCATACCAATGTGGCAAGTGATGTGGCATGTTGACATGGCAATGGAAGGTTGACTTGGCACCAAGGTGATGTATAGGTGGTAACCATATAGTGACGATGTGGATGTTGGGCTTTTGGATGTTAAGATATCAACTAATTAGTATCAATGACACTCTTTAGCCTCTTCCCGAGGGCCCAGTGGCTTGATAGCTCAACCATTGGCCTTTCAAGATATTGGGTATTGAGAAATTAGGGCTTCAATCTACAAGCTTGTTTGTATGTTAGGTGTCGAGTATCGAGACAGTAAGTATGTATAGAGCATTAAGGAAAATCATGTGTTTCGTGTGAATTTGGGCAAGCTTAGAAGTCGAGTTGCAAACTACTACAAGTGTCCTTATTTTTCTACAAGAAACAGTGTAATGTGAAGGCGAATATGCTAAACGTGATATTGGATGGCAATGATGCTAAGGAGAAGTTGGAAAATTAAAAAGTGCACCTATCCAATGCATCAAAACAACTTGTGGTAGGGTTAATCTAACAAAATGCAAGGTTGTAGTGTTTCTTGTAGTTGCAAAATATAGTAGAGTGTAAGATTATCTTTGTGCATTTGCCCTTGTATGATTATGTTATAAGCTTCCTTGGTTGTGAAAACGCCTTTCTCCCCGTAGCCCCATCTTAAGATGTCCGGTTCATCCGAGACTCTTATCTGTCTTTTTTGTAGCTCTGTTTCGAGTAGCAGATGTGTCTGTTCTGAGCCGTTCGGGAGGAGCAAATGTATGTCTTTCCACTTCCTGTAATCTTGAGGGGCTTCGGAGGTCCAGCATTGATTGACTTTGGCTTGATAATGTATTCCTCTTTCGTTGTCAGGAAGGCCTTGAAGAATGTCATTGATTTTTGGCATCTGCTGCCACGAATCATCCCAAAACCATGCTATACTCCCATTTTTTATTTCCCAGAAGCAGTGTTCTTGGATGAGAGATCTGTTTTGTGTTGCCGCATTCCAGATTGCAGATCCCAAATTTGTCTCAGTCATGCGTAGTCTTTCCTCCAGTGGATGGTTGTTGGCGTACTTGGCCGTCCAGAGGGAAGCCCATGGTGTACTAGGATTCGCTAGCCATCGCCACCAGATTTTGGCTCCCATTGCCTTGTTGCTGTTCTCGGGATCTCGCAGGCCTATTCCTCCTACATCTTTGGGTAAACATACTTTCTCCCACTTTAGAAGGGCCCATTTTCGATTCTGTCCTGAACCTCCCCATAGAAATCTTCGCTATAGATTCTTGATTTCTTTTAGGACCCACTTGGGGGTAGCTAAAATGGAGAAAAGATACAAAGGCATAGATTGGAGTACTGCTTTTATTAGGATTATTCTGCCTGCCATGTTCAGAGATCGAGTGGTCCATAGGAACAGACATTCTTCTAGTTTTTCTAAGAGATGCTTCCAGGAGGAATGCTTGAGAGCGGAGCTTGTGAGAGGGGCGCCTAAATACTTGGAGGGCAAAGAGGCGGAGGTGAATCCCAGAATGCGCTCAATTGCTCTTTGAGTGGTGACAGGGGTGTGGAAGAAATAGATTTGGGATTTAACTTGGTTGATGAGGGCTCCGGATGCATCAGAGAAAGTGGAAAGAAGGGTTTTTATGAGACGAGATTCTTGGACCAAGGGGTGAGCGAAAAGCATGTTGTCATCTACGAATTGCTGGTGGGTGTGAACCGGGGAATTATGAAATGAGATCCCTCTTAACCTTCTACTGGTCTTGGCTGCTATGATACTTCTACCCAGGCCCTCAGCCATGATGACGAACAGGAAGGGGGATAAGGGGTCTCCCTGCCTTATGCCTCTAGAGGGTCGAAAAGTAGCTAAGGGGATGCCATTGATTAAAACTGAGAAGAAAGCAGAGGATAATAAACTATAGATCCATCTAATCCAAGCGGGAGCAAAGCCAAAAGCCGTTAGAATTTTGTGAATGTATACCCAACTTAGGCTATCAAAAGCTTTGGAGAAATCTAGTTTAAGCAGCATACCTGGTCTTTTGGTCACCTTTAGAGAGTGAATTAGCTCATGAGTGAGAATAATGCCATCTATAATTTGGCGGCCCTCAACATAGCCGGATTGCTCAGGCGAGATGATGAGGGGAAGAACCGGTTTGAGCCTATTGGCAATAACCTTTGAGATAATCTTGTATATCATGTTACAGAGTGCAATGGGCCTGTATTTATCCGGTTTGTTGGAGTCTTCTCCCTTAGGTACTAGAGCAATAAAAGTGGCATTTAGTCCTGGATACATCCACCTTAGCTCTCTGGATTCCTCAACCACCTGCCATACTTCATTATTTATCAGGTCCCAGAATTTGTGGAAGAAGTTTGCAGTGAATCCGTCCGGTCCGGGCGCTTTTCCTTCTTTCATCTGTTTAACTGCTTCTTCAACTTCCTGCATAGTGATAGGTTGGATCAATAAACTGTTGTGCTCCTCCGTTATGATCCTGGGTATGTTCTGAGTAAGTCAGTTGATAGCTGGGATTCGATTGATTTCGGGCTCTTGTTAGGCTTTTTTGAAGTAGTTGGTGAATTCCTTTTCTATGCCCTCATGCGTTTCGATCTTCTCTCCCTGCTCATTATTGATATGAGTAATTTGATTTATCATTCTTCTTTGGACTGTTGTTTTGTGAAAGAATTTTGTATTTTTTTCCCCTCCTTTCAGCCATCTTATTCGGGATTTCTACCGCCATAGGATTTCCTCCTGTTTAGCTCTTGCTAAGATCTTTGATTCTATTTCTTGTTCCTATTTGGAGAGCTCCTCTGTTCGCCCGCCAGTGATGATAGCTTGTTGTACTTTCTTCATTTCAGTCTGAAGTTGAGACTGATCTGCAAAGATGTTACCAAATGTTTTGTGGTTCCAATCTTTGATGACCTTTTTGAGATTTTTAAGTTTTTGTTGGAATCTAGCCATTTTTGTGCTCTTGGTTGAATGGAAATTCGTCCAGCATGATCTGACCAGTTTTTCAAAATCTGGATGAGAGAGCCAAAATTCCTCAAAACGAAAGGGGCGTCTGAGATTTTGTCCAGGCCTGTCCCATTGGAGCTCTATGGGCCAATGATCCGATCCAGAGCAAGGGATAATAGAAGTTGTAAATTCTCCGCCTACATGAGTTGCGTTGTCAGAGATGAGGAACCGATCAAGGCACGATGCTATTTGTTGCGCTCCTGCTCTCTTATTTGTCCAGGTGAAGATTTTGTTGCTGGTTGTGACGTCCATTAGCCAGTTGCTGTTGATGAAGTTCTTTAGAAGACCGTCGTCATTGTTTGAGTTACTTCTGCCCCCCCTTTTTTCGTCCATACTGGCTATCATATTATAATCTCCTCCAGAGATCCATAGAGGGAGAGGTCTATCTCTATTGAGATCCGATAAAGTGTTCAGAAGTTGATTTTTTTGAGCTGTTTCCTGTGGGAAATACACATTAGTTAGCAGTCCATGAGAATTCGTACCTAAGAGGTAGAATGTCGCTTGTATGAAGTTCTTGTTAGCTTGAATGTTGCTGAGGTGGATTAGCCGGGCATCCCAAAGAATGGCTAGGCCACCAGAAGCTCCATGTGCGTCTACTGCTGTGACTAGCCCCCCTGGCCAGGCCTTCGCAACTATTCTTTCCAGAACTGTGGAGTTGCATTTCGTCTCTTGCAGAAAGAGGATACTGGGTTTTTCTTGCTTCAACATGTTTTTTAGGATTCTTCCTTTCCTAGGGCTGTTAAGCCCTCTAATATTCCATGAGATTAACTTCATTGAGAAGGGTTGGGGTATACATCGAAGTACTTAGTCAACTTGGCGTATCGCCCTGACTCCACCAGAATCTCTCCTATCTTGATTGTTCTTTCTAGGGTGGTTTTCCGTCCCCTTTTTTTGCTATCCTTGGTTTTGAATTTGCCGTCCCATGGACTGCCAATCTGTACCCCTAGAGAATATTTTTTTTGTGCCTTGCTTAATACCGCTACTAGATTGTCTACCTGCTGTTCTGGGATTTGTTCAAAGCTCCCTGTACGACATGCTTGTTCCAGACCTAGAATATCCAGCTCTCCGATGTCAAGGGGCTCCAGGTCCTCATCCATAATTTGGGGCGATTGAAGAATATCTTCAGGTTCTGTCGAGGCTTTTCCGCTTAATTGAGAGTACTCCATATCCATTTTCTCATTTGGCTTTGACGTATTGTTCTGAGGTTCTTTCAAGTGGTCTTGATGGGTGATTTTTTTCCCTCTTTGCATTGATGTTTCCCCTGGTTGCTGTTGCTGGTTCGCTTCGTCTTTCTCCTGTTCCTCGTCCGAGCCTTTCTCATCTGTTTTGTTCAGAGCTTCGAATCTATTGCTAGATGTTGCCTTATTGCTAGGATTTGCTTTGGGATTGTTGGTGTGTTTTTTGTTTCCTCTTCTTCTATTGACAACTTTTGTGAATCCATCAGGAGAATGATTGCAGGATTTGTCCGGCATGGAGGGTGGCTTATTTAGAGGGCAGTCTCTATACAGGTGTCCTATTTCATGGCATTTCCTACATCGAAATGGAACCTGTTCATAGTCTATTACTTGAACCCATTCAGAGTCTTCGTGAAAGAAGCTTACCGTATCTAGCAGTGGTTGTTTGAGATCCATGTAAACACATATTCTGGCGTATGAGATCTGCTTGCGTAGTCTTGTTTCCTCTGCTACCCATACAAATTCGCCAATAGCGTTACCAATCTCCTACAGTGAAGTTTCCTCCCAATATTCCCAGGGCAAAGAGTAAAGCCTGATCCAAACTAGCGCGTAACTCAGATCCTCCTTGTCTGGGTTGAATCTTTCCACCCAGCCTTTGAGAAATAGGCCTGCTGAGTTAAAAAAATATGGCCCTCCTTCTAGGATTCTGGTTCGGTCTTCAAGACAGTTGAAAACAGCAGTGAAGAAACCCTTCGCTCCTAAATGCAAAGATATGTCCCCTTTTGGATGCCAAACAGTGCTGATCCAAGCCCTCAGAGCTCGTTCTGTAGGCCAAATCCCTATAAACTTGCCGATCAATGCAGGATCCCGCATGTACTGTATCCCGGCGTTGATTCTTTCACTTGGAAAGAACACCTGTGGTCTTTTAGTGGCAACAGGTTTGCAAGTTGAGGAACTTGCCTTATTTCTGTGCTCTGTCTCAGAATCTTTACCCTGCTGCTGATTGACGTGCCTGGTACCCTCATTGACTTCATTCGGTTTGTCCCCATCTGCCCGTTGCCGTGCTCTCGCGTCCGGAGAAGGGGGAGGCTCTTGGCCCTCCCCCTGGGGGGGGAAACATTGTTCCGTCCCTTATGGTGCTATCCACGGCGCTCTGCTACACCAGTTTCTGCTGCAGGTTTCTGGCTCCACAGGCCTGCCGCTTGCAGGGTACTGTCAAAACCCTAACGAAACCCGTGATGGTTCATTCGCATCACTTCTCTCAACTTTCCATGAGATGTTTCCTCCCAAAATTCTCGACTCATCACATATATTAATTGAAAAGACAAATTTTGAATTTATCAATTATTATGCAATTTAATAAATTTTATACTTAATATTAATTTAAGATTTAAATATAATCTTAGTGTATTGTGTATGGCATAAGAAAATAATATGAAGTGTTATCAACCAATTTCCTTCCTTATATTTATTTGTAGTCATCATTATGTTTTTTACCCTTTTGCATATATTGGGCCCTTCATTTTGAGCTTGTTAGAGCACGAACATTAGTTCAACACTAGGAATATGTCTCCTCCATTCGTTTTTAGTGTATTGTTTGGCTTTGAGAGCGTCAGATTAGTCTTTTCTAACCAACATCCATACTTAGTGTATTGTTTCGCGTTCAAAGCATCAGATTAGTCATTTCTAACCAACATCCATATATTTTTTCTAGAATATTTCATTCCCTAGAATTTTTTGGTATTTATTCTAAAAAATTATATAGTAGAAAAGTTCTCGCATCACACATCAAACCAAAAGGATACAAAACAACACACACACTTCTATGTACAAGGTACAATCACAACTCAATCAAAACAATCATGTCAATGTGTGCCTATTTTGGACACAAGAAAAGGATTCCCGTACATGAACTCATGGAGGAGTTGAGGTACCATATGGTGTGCCATGATGGGGCCATGCCATACAAATTTTAACTATGAGACTCCTAAAGATTGATGATAACAAGGAAAACCTATAATCATAGTGTTATTAGGAATAACTAGAGGACATAAAAAGTGAGTGGTCTTGTGAGCTACTATGGCTCCATGACAAGGACTATGAAGACATAAAGGGGTGACAAGAAACTCATTGACTAGTATCAATGTCCCGTTTTTGCCCTATCTAGGCCATGCACTCAGTCCCCATATTTGAGGATGTCTGCCCGATGGACCGATTGCCCGGTCCATGAAATCCCTAGGACTAATGCACCTTCGCATTGTGATTGCTATTACTGCGATGAGTATTATTGCTACTGGCCCCCTGTTGCGGCTGCCCTCTTCCTCCCATAGGAAAAAACATCACTGGATACCTCGAACAAGACGGGGTCCGGGAACAACGACTTATGACTAAATCTAATAATTTGTTGGTCTTTGCATACCCACTCCAGCTTAACAAGCCTGGTAAAGCTCAGGATCGAAAGAAAATATATTTAGTAAAAACCCTAACGCCAAGGGTTTGAAAGTGAAATTGTGGACAAATCCACCGAAATAAAGATCGACAGATAGGGGAGAAGGAGGCTAGCTCAAAGCTATGGTCGAATCCCAACGGCTTGAACAAATTTCCATAGTAATGAAGCTTCAATGTCCCAGACTGAGAAAAAATCGAGTAAGCGATCTATAGAAGCCTTTGAGTTTGTTTTCGTGGTTTCTTTAAGACTTTGTGATTTTCACTGATGAAAAGATATTAAGCGTTCACCTGCTGCAATTAGTAACACTTTCGTTCAAAGTTCATCCAAGCAATTAATTTAGTTTTTTATAGTTTAATGTTATTAAAAATCTATCCTTCACGGGATGGATGACAATGGTGATATTTCTTCCCAGGGTCATTCTCTCTCGGGTTGGAAAGGGGTATTGTGCTGGAATTAATAAGGCTTTGGTTCAAAGTTTATTCGAGCAATTAATTTTTTATTTTTCTGTTTATTTTTCTGTTATTAAAAATCTACCTTTCACGGGTTGGATGACTGGCGATATTTCTACCTATGGTCATTCTCTCTCGGATCTTTTGGAAAAGGGTATTGTTGTGTATTGGAGGTATTGGAGGCCAAACAAAGATGGAAGATACACTTATGAATGGCCTAAAGAATATGATATATCAGATATGACCTAATGATCTCAAATATATCTGAGAACTGTATCTTTCTCACTCTCTCTCTCTCCCACGCTTTCCCACTCTCTAGATCTCTCGCTACCTCCCTCTTCCTCTCTCTCCCTCACTCCCTCTCTCCTTCTCCCTTCCTCCCTCTCTATCTCTTCCTCTGCTTCTCTCTTTATCTACTACTCTTTCATGCCCACTCTCTCTTTATATCTTTATCTCTCTCTCTCCCTCTATACATATCCTTATCCCTCTCACTCCCTCTTTCTATCTCTCTATCCAAAGTTATTTTAGTACATGCACCATAATTCATACACTAGCGTTGAGCTCCACAATTGTGTTTAAGCATAGATCTCTACTTAACCATGATGACAAATCATCAAACCACAATCAAGACTTATTAGTGCCCACAATGAATTGGGTTAACCCACACATTTCCCACATCATCTAATTTATTCTCACTAAGCGAATAATGGTCATATGCCAAAACCATTATTCAAAATTGACCTAATCGCTAGGTGTCTTCCTCCTATGCTATCCACATTGTGGGTCAATATCCCCTATATATGGCTCAACCGATATCCCTTATCCTCATGCTAGTTCTTGGGCTCAAAGTTGTGAGTACCACGACGAATAGGAAGATGATATTGAGCATAGATAAATGCATTAAGAAATAAATCTTAATGCATTGGGATTATATTGTTTTGGATTAAAGATTCCTTTATGCATTTCATTATAGAAGCAGATATGTCCCTCCAAAGTTGCTTGAGTGTCTACTAAAAGAGGACCCAAAGTTTATCCTAATTCATGGAACAAGGTAGCAATCAACCTTAAGCACAGATCTACTAGTAGACACTAGATCAACTTTAGAGGGACATATCTACTTCTATAGTGAAACGTGTAGAGGAATATTTAATCCAAAAGAATATGCTCTGAATGCATTAAGATTTGTTGTTCAATGTATTAGGATGTTGTGGGTTGTCTCTTCCTTGTCTAGTTGAATTTTTTGATCTCCTTCTCTCCTTAAGATCCCTCCAACTGTGGTTATGTGCCAAAGAAGACGACAGGTATGGGTTATGTGCCAAAGAAGACGACAGGTGTCTTTCCGACCCTGAAATCAGTGAAGAAATTAAGCAGAAAAGAGAGCAAAAATGCGTTGATTAAGACCAGGAAATAAAATGTCCCAAGACTGTAGGAGGTCACCATCTAGATGCTCTGCCATAGGTGGATTGTGATGATCCAGTCGTCCCTATAAATGTCAGAGACACAAAAAAGGCCTCGGATTTGCCTGTACCACAGGGTTCCGAGAGTTCCGGAGCAATGAAATCAGATGCCGAGGAAATGGATGTGAGCTGAAACAAGCAGGATCGAGGCTCTGTGCCAGAGGAGAGGTTTCCAGAGGATACTAAACCCACTCAAGAGGTAGGTAGCTACATTTTATTTTTATTGTTTAATTATAAGAATTAATGCAAGAAACTTGCCCATGAGTGACTTCCGTTGGTTTAGGTGATAAGTCTGGATGGTAATTTTTCTACCAAAATCGCCCGGTGCTTTCCTGTTATGCCATTTAGGTGGCGTGGACAACAGTGATAGTGAAGCCTGGTGGTTGGGTTAAACTCTGCTGACCTCACTAGTGAACCAATGCCTTATTGGTGGCTTATGTAGAGTTTTTCACTTTTGAAATAACTAATAGCTTGCCATATGTCATCCAATAAAACGGTTTAGGTTGGATGTCGATATTCCCAAGTAAATTTTTGTTAAAACTACGATGGGAAATGAATGGAAGATTAGGCCTACCCTGACCGATGGACTTCTCTACCCTGTGCTACATACCCATTTGATGACATGCAACATTGTTCAGATCAATGTCAGTAGAGGCGTGACTAGTATACCTCTTTTCCATTCAGTTCTTGTTCCTATTATCATTTCCATTCCTCTGTTGGGATTACACTTCTACAACACCACCAGTTTTTAAGCGCATGATATATTCAGGGAGATGGGTGGGTTCAAGTTGCTTATCCGTCAAAATTCTATAGTCATGATTCTAGTTTTGTTTTGTTTCTAGTTATGTTTATGTTTCCTATTTCTAGTAAAGTAGGTTTTGTATCTCCAAAACTCAATTTTATAGTGGTAATGTACGCCGTCACTGAGGTGATTTACGCTTATAATTCGCCAGAAACCTTGAGTCCTATTTCTTGTTCTATTAACCATGTAGTCATGTCTCTTGTTTTGTTTATGTTTTACCCTTTTTGGTAAAATACGCTTGGACTGTGGATTGATATTTTAACAAGATGGGTTGCGAGTAACAAGTCCCTGCCCAAGGGCATGATGCCAAGAGAAAATACTGTCAATTCTTGCATCCAAAAAATGAAAACAGTCCAACTCCATATTCCACAAACAGTCTTCTAATGGCATATTTAATCAAGTTCAGAAACATACAATAAAACAAGTAAGTCTAACTCCATATCCCACAAACAGTCTTCCAATGTCTAATAGGAATTCCTTTTGTACAAGAGTATTATAAGTACATTGTACTCTTTCTTAGAAACCATATTTCCTGAGAGAAGATAATAGTCCTAAAGTTATGAACTATTAACTATCATTGTTCATAAAGTTTCTTTTGAAGAGAATCAAATTATATCAATAAATACGCACAGAACAGAAACAATTCATCTCTTCCTCTGTTTCTTTCAACTAAAATCCAAATGACATTTAACAACATAGCTAACTAGATAAGCTAAACTTATTTTGACAGCAGGATTACAAATAAAGATAAGTATAGAGTTATACTTGAGCCCTGAGCTTTACCAGCTTGAAATCAAAATCATCTTTAAGAGCTTGATATCGGATGACACTATCCAAGATGGATGGTTGAGGCATGACGCAAAATTTTCACCACCATAATACTCCCCTATTCCCCTATACAGCACTCTGTTGTAATATCTAGCTGGACTAAACAAAAAGATACAAATACTTTAATTTTGAAAGAAGTCCAGTTAATTTTGATCGAGTCACTATTCAACAATAACATCGAATTGGATCATTGTATCCTTTGGCCCCAGATTTTTTGGCACCAGCCGATCTCTTTTCCAGGTATTGTTGATGATACTCTTCTGCTCTGTAAAACTTCTTCACTGGCAGGATCTCTGTCACGATCTCTTTATGGACTTGAGGGATGCACTTTGGAGGGAAAGTAAATATGATAGATGCACTAACAACCCAATAGACTACAGACTCAAAGAGTTAGAGACCAAACGAACTGCGAGATACTAAATGAAAATTCATTATATGGCAATATACCTAAATGTCTTTGTGTTAAGGGGAGAAAGCTCCTTGAGAATTAAACAAACTCTACTACGAGTGATGCCCTACCAAAGGCTATCGAAATAAAGCGCAGGAGTTTGTTGGCAAGGAAACATAATGTAAAGAGGTAAAGGGACTAGGCTAGGATGGATTGGTCCTTCAACTTGCTTGGTTGTTATTGGGCAATATGCAAAGCTTTTTCACCTTCATGATTTGATAATTCCATGCCCTTTAGCGCAAATCAACAACAACAGAAAGAACATTCCCAAACACCTCCTAAGATTCCCATAGAATACATTGGGATCAACACCATATTTAATGACATCATCATTTTTTTTTAGTGCTTTCATTATGGAGTGAATGTGAAGAGATGATCGTATGCTCGAATGAAGGTTTGCGCAAAGCTGATTCAATGCCATTTGCAAACTCTCCTTGATTTGGTGAATTCAATGATGCGTCGTGTAAGCCAACCTCAATTGGATACTACTACCCAACTTATTGATGTAGATTTCTTTTAGGAGGTTGAGAAGGTGAATAATTTATATTATAACTATATAACTTATATCCGAAAGCCACAATTACTGAGTTAGACCCTGTTAATGATCATGTGAATCTCATATATTTATTGTCTATGGTTATTTTTTACTAATTTATTTTACAGATAACAATTACTTGTGGAATGGGGAAGGCTAGAGGTTGTTTTGGTGAGTGCATTTTGAGTACTTTCGATGAGTTAACGGGTTCTGAAGTTTGTGGATATAGTAAAATCACCAAAAGTTGACCTCCTAGCAAGGTACTCATTTTAATACTGTGAAGCAATTGCTGCAGATATTATGGTTGAATTTTGTTTTTAATGTCTTTGTCTAACAGATGTTGTAAGTCATAGTTCAATAGTCCGGCAGGTTGAACCATTTTCCAGAAATAGTGATAGAGCAGCAACAACACTTGTTAGAAAGTGAGTTGAAAAGGGAAGAGCGCACTGACTGCTGAACCTATTTGTAAGACAAGATGCCTATTTGTCAACAACCCCCTCCAC
>APFE030954564.1:0-19816 GCA_000404065.3 Pinus taeda
ACATCGTGAGGTGAAAATTCAACGATTTTACCTTCACCTGAATGAGTTATCTGATATACAGATAGAAGGTTGGAGGATAAGGTTGGAACACATAATACATCATTAAAATGACCATTGTCTATATGAACAGTTCCAGTCCCTACAACACTAAGAGATCTATCATCACCAACATATATATTTTTGGTGTTACAATCATTTAAAGAAGAAAACATGGCTTTATTTTTGGCCATGTGATAAGAAGCTTCAGAGTCAATGAGCCACTCATGAGAATGAGAGGAAGAAGATACATTTAGTGCATAGCCAGACCGAGATGCTTGACAACCACATGCAGAAAGTGCGATTACTGAAGATGAATTTGAAGAGTGCTCCAAATGGATGTTATGCTTCTTCATTGTTGCTTCCAAGGCTTCCATCTTCTTAAAGCATTTAGATTCTAAGTGGCCATCGTGATTACAAAAGTGGCAATGTCTATCAGTCTTCTTCCCTTTGTTTTTATTGCCTTATCATTCTGGTGAAATGACTTTTCATTTTGAGGCTGAAATTGCTTAGGACCCTTGTTTGGTTTAGGACCATTCTTTTTAGGATACGAATTCTTAGGATTCTTTGAATTTGGTTGTTGCTGGGCAGTTAACACTTTCTTAGAAGAGTTTCCAAGATTAAGAAGACCAAGGTGTAAGATTTTTTCTTGTTCTCTTATTAAAGAATCACAAAAAGAATCAAAGGAAGGGGGCTTGTAGTCACGTCCTTGAGAAATGAAGGCTTCTCTTGTAGAATGGAAAGTGGAAACAAACACAGAGTAGACTGGTCCCAACTTAGTAAGAATGCAATAGATAAGGGCACTATCTTCTTTCTTAACCTTAAAACCTTCCAAGAGAAGTCTAAGGGTCTTGAACTTGGAAAAAAAATATTCAATGCAAGAAAAATTACTGGGGTCCAATGTAATCAACTCATTTTCAAGTTGATGGGCTCTAAGTTCATTTTTTGTTCCAAAAACTTTAGTAAGTTACTCCATTTCTTTATCAGGAGTATCAAGTTATGCAATATGGAATCTAAGATCGGGAGAGATAGACATCCCTATCAACCGACGTGCTTGATCTTGCCTATTTTCCCATTTAGCTACCTTCTCTTCATCTTTCGGCTTAGTTTATTGGCCTGAGGCTATTCGGTAAAGACCTTTACTTCTAAGTAAATCCACAATGTAGGACCACGATTGGAAGTAGTTGGTGCTGTCAAGAATAACTTGGCATGGACTTTCCATTTTAACGGAAACTAAAGTTATATATGCTGAAACTAAGTGTTCTAATGGAAATATCTCGAAAAATTGGGCTGGATAAAAAAAAATGACCCTGAAAACGGCTTACGGATGAAGAAGTTATGGCTTTTTGAAGAAATGTTGATGAAGGCACCGACGAAGTGTGGGAATGTGCGGAAATGAAAAAAAATGCCCCTTTTCCAACAAAAAGGAGATTTGAACCCAAGACCTCTACTCTCATAAATTAGCTTTGAACCAAGCGAGCTAAATAAAAGTTTGAGAGAGAGAGAGAGAGAGAGAGAGAGAGAGCGGGGGGGGCTTTGTTTTCTTTTGGTCACTAATGCTTGGGATATCGTGCTTGCTTGAGAAAGCTCTTTTTCTCCCTACAAAACAAAAACACAAAACCCAACACGGACATACAAAAAAATACAAGCCTTATGGCTTTAAGTTAGCTTTACCCGGTAACTAAATATTTTCCTCAATGTTTCTGATTTTCTGAGATCACACTAAGGCGCAGCGGAAAAGAGTATACGCATGAGAAAAATCCTTCCTTTCTGTTTCTGATTTGCCCAGATCGCATAGATTCACAAGGCAAAGAGCATACGCAGAAATGAAAGGTATAGATCTGGTAATAAAAAAGAGCTAAATAAACCGAAACTGAAATAAACAGAGAGAAAATAACTGTAAACTGCAAATAAACATTGTATACCTCCAAATCTTAAAAACGACACAGCTAGGGCTACCGAAAACCTTTTCGTGTGAAATGAAAGGGGTTCCTCACTCGAATAGATGCTCCTAAAATAATAGAGCAGTCCTCTCGGCCTGAAAGTAGTGAGAAACAACAGATCTAGGAGATGGCATTCGGATGCAGTTGTACTGGCTTCAGATTTGGATCACCAACATATGCGGCCCTCAAATAGGTCTGATACCATGTAGGAATTTACAGGGTAAGTTCCTCAGACAGAACACCAAAGGACACCACTCACAAACAGATCACAGATCAATACACCAGTATTTTGACGTGGTTAAAACCCTCAAAGAGGGAAACAGCCACGACCTAAGCCACGGGCCACTCAGGCAATTTAATAATAAAAGAAGAAAATTTACAAAGCTCTTCGTGAACGGTTAACCTACAAATGACCCCCAGCGCTTTAAAAAAAATTCATGGACCAATAGGGTGAAGCACGGATCAAGTGTCGTAAATACCGAGGAAGAATGAACCGTCGATCACTACATATGGACCGTCAGATCACTACATATCGTGACCATCGGATTGTAAGTTACAAATATACATAGTAAAGAAACACACTTTACCTAAATCTATACTAGACCAAGTTATACTTAACTATTCCTATGTGTCAGAATATCCTAACAAGGTCAATTCTCTGACTGCATGCACCACATGTACAATTTGGAATACTTAACAACTAATAGAACACTACCTTTGAACTCCAATCTCAATTGGGTAACTCAAATTCTTTCAATGCATGAGTTACTTTACACTAACTAGTTAGTTATCTAGATTATCACTCAGTGTGGCTAAAGCTCCATTTCCACAAATTGACCTTCCACTAGTTCCTCCAACAGTTAGAAGTAGTTTACATAACCATAACTCAATTTAACTCAACTAAATTACTACAATTGAAATTAAGTCAACCCAGGATCCTGAAATTTAGGAACCCACTGCACACAACTAAAGTTGATGCCCCTAACTCAAATTAACTAAGCTTAACTCCTAGTTTTTAGGAATCAACTAAAGTATAGTAAACTTCAACTCATTAACTCAAATTATTTGTTATTAACTAAGTGACAAGTGCCATGTCACCTTAGTTAACTCCTCCATGTTGTCTGTTGATATGGAATTTCTAATTTTCTCAATTTTAATTGAGACAAAAAATAAAAAATTGATACTTTCTTGCTACATTTTCAACACTCCCTCTCAACAAGAAAGGGGTTATCAACGACCCTTTTCCTGTACCTATGGAATGTTTTGCATGCAACACTTCTCACTATTGCTGAAACTAGTGCAAAATCTACAATTAAGAAGCATAAAAAAATATCTAAATCAACCGTGTTTGTAACTATCTACTAGGAAAACCAGGTTGTTGTTCACTCTTTTACTAAGCCTCTTGCTCCATTGTCAACACTCCTCTCCACTCATTAATATACAACTGACACTCATTCTCCTTCTACTAAATACTATGGGTCCTTATAACAAGGTAATGATCCATCAAGCGAACACCTCAATGGACCCTACCCAAATTTCTGCAATTCTTGGACTAAGGATCTATAGTGATCCACCTCACTCGTGGAGGTATAGCTGCATTCATTGAGAAATCTAATCTACTCATGTAGTGTTGTTACTACTACTCTATTATTTCTTCCACACTGTTGTTCCAACCACTAGAATAATGAGTATGATCTCCCCAGATCTTGAAGTACTTATTTCTATGGGTTTCTCCCTCTGAAACTAGAATCACTCTGAGTTTCTATCTCTGTGTGTTAAATCTCGTTGCTTATCAATCTACAAATACCAATGATCGCATCTCCTTTTTGTGTCCCTAAACATTGTCTCACTGATTGACCCATTAGAAGCCTTTTAGATCCATTAAGAATTTTACACATAGGGTCTTCTCGATCTGCCCTGAACTAGGGCTCCATAACTCTGCCTCCTAATAGCTCATTATTTCTTCAATGGTTAATGTACATGAGGACTTCAATGACTAGTTTCTAATGTGAATTTGACTTTTATACCATGTAGAAATTTCTACAAATCTAGGATTGGTCCCATGTAGAAATTAATGTGTAGATTCTAAAATGCTCATGAAATTTTCTAAATCACAAAACTATAAGCTACTTTATTGAACTGTAGAAGTAAATTCAATCTCGAGAACAAAAATCATGAACATGCATCAAGATTTAACATAAATCCAAAAATATTATCTACGGTAAAGAAACTGCTCAAAAGCCCTTATTATTTGTATTGCATTAATCAAATAATCTGGATGAATACAATATGATTGCTTAAGCTTGAGCACAACCTAAACCTATATGTTCTATCCTCTGCTTGAATGATTGAACTTGGCTAATACATAGCCAATTTTCAAGCCCTCCAAGCTCTTAATTCCTTGCGTTATTCCCTTGGGAATTAGGCCCCTATTAATTAGGAAATTCCTTCATCTGGATTATGTAGTTCCTTTAGGTCAATTCTCTGACTGCATGCACCACCTTTACAACTTGGATTAGTTTACAACTGATAGTACACTTCTCTTGAACTCCAATCTCAACTCGGTAATACAAATTATTTGCATGCATGAGTTAATTGAGGCTAATTGATTAGTTATATGGATGATCACTTGGTGTGGTTGAAGTTCCACTTCCACAACTTGACCCTCCACTAGTCCTCCAATAGTTAGAACTATTATAACTCACCATAACTCAATTTAATTGAACTAAATTTTTACAACTAAAATTAAATCAACCTAGGCTCCTAAAATTTAGGAACACACTACACACAACTAAACTTCATGCCCCTAACTCGAATTAACTAAGCGAGACTCCATTTTTTCAGGAATAACTCAAGTACACTAAAATTCAACTCATTAACCTAAACTGACTATTCTTAACTGAGTGACAAGTGTCATGTTACCTTATTTATCTCCTCCAATTTGTTTGCTAATATGGAATTATGATTTTTCTCAATTTTTATTAAGGAAAAAAAAATCAAAATTGATACTTTCTTGCTCCATTTTCAACACAAACTTGGCAATCATTGTGTGAGCAAGCATTAGCCAAACATCATAGAAAATATATGAATTAATACAATCATATGCATTAACAACAGTAAACACATGAGACTTGGGTTCAATCTCGGACAACAACGCCAAAATGTTGGTGCATTGAGATGACTATTAAAAGCAACTTAATACCTAAATTAATCATCAACATAGGGTAAATTTGTTTATTTCAAGAGTGTTCAACATTGTATATGCAAGTGAATTCAGAGGCTAATTCATAATGAAATGATTTAGAATCGTTGCAATGGCTAACATCTAATTCTTTAAGTTCAATCCAAACAATACTAAAAGAAATCTCTAAAGAATTTCCAAATCTGCTTTAGTCTACTCTGAAAGAATAGAATCAAAATGTAAGTAAAAAAAATCAGTCTTAGAAATCTAACTGATATTGACACTAATTCATTTAGCATGAAGGAAAGTTACAACAATTGGACAACAAATAACTATGAAACATCTCATGGAATGAAATCAACTATAAGCTTGAGATCTCGGGTAACACTACTCTAGAAAGAACAACACTCGAATACTTAAATCAACATAATCAATTCGGTAAAAGATTACCTTGTAGATGTAACACACGGCTAGACCTAGAATCTAGTCTGAACAACAATAACAAATCATAATCATCAATCATCACAGCAATCAGAATAGCGCTAATTTTTCCGTATAACGGTAATAAACAATTATCAGAATAAGCAGAAGTAAATATGACACAATTTAATCAGTAGATGTCCTATTGATTGGGCCCAAAGTCTCCAGAAGTCACCGTTGTAAGATACTCAAAATACGATTATAGATGAAACATGGTCTTCTTCATTAATCTTGATAATAGAGTTATGACATCACAATAATGAAGGTATTATGTGTCCAGAAAGAATAGTTACAAACTTAAAATTCATAACTAGCTGTTCATTTCACCTTATGGCTTTATATAAATTTTGGAAAGATAAATGGATAGAAACGATCCTTAAGATCAGGAGATCCTGAGGATTTTTCAACCATCAATCTGATTTCATCACAAAATAGAATTGATCCTCCTCATCTTCCATTTTCCTCCATAATGGAGACACTTGTACTTTTCCTTTCTTGGTTGTTGTTGTTCTGTCGTTTGAACAACAGTCGTTCAATTCGTATCCCTACATATAAAGATAGCGAAAGTTATTTTTTCATGCCCAAATTTACCCAATTTGTTAATAATCAATTTTATCCAGCTTTTGCTATTGTTTCTTCTATATTTATTCCTAAAATGAAAATAAATACATAAAGACAAATGATTAATTAGTCTAATATGAGGATAAAACATACCTTTTCCACAACCCCAGAAAGGCAACATGTCACTTTTGAACATGACATTCATATGTTGCTTGTGTCAAGTTTTGGACATCGTCACTTAATCACTTTCATTCCTGGGTTTGTGAAATCCATTTCGCCTTTCATCTTATTATACCACTTTTCCATCAAGCCTTCTAGTCCTATGTTGAGTCAAATGTTTTGAAACTTCGGACTCATGTCACTGATATGTTCAAGAGAAGCCCTAGCTATAGTTTTTAACTGATTATGCACTATCTAACTTTCTGTCACAGTCTTGGATCACACTTATCTACTCTATGAAATCCTTTGTTTCCTGTCGATGATGTGGGATTAATTATGGCCCTCCTTCGATGGATCGCTTCCTTTTAGCTTCAAATCATTATCTGAGAATATGATCTAGAAACTCCCTTCCATTACATTAGAGATTGCATGCCAAAATGTAAATTTCTTTGCATTCGATGACAGATTTACATCATTTACCTTCAATCAAATGATTCCATAGTTGTTCGACTTTAGATTCATTATTCACATTCGTGGATTGTGTTGATTGTACCTTGAGAGTCATTGTCATTATTGGTGGTTTCTCTCGTGCCTGTTAATAGTTTACATCATTGACTAGTAATCAGGTGGTTTTATATCATCTTCGACATCGACACATCTAGTCACATGTTAGAATTTGTACATTTATCGGGTCAAGACGAAGCGCAAGACCATGTATTTTTTCTAATAAAATCTAGGTTTCATGGAGTTATGAGTTATTCATGATTGTAGACATGTTTCCTCTGTATGGATGGTTGCAACCATACCGTGGGTCCATATATATGGTCCTATTTATTTGGATGGTTGTGACCATACCATGGATCCATACACATGATCCCTTCTACTCAGATGGTTGTTTCCATACCATGGTTTCATGTATGATTAGATGTATGTTCATGTATCACTAGGAATGTTTATCAAATATGTTAGATATGTATATGTATATGCTTGATTTGTAGTTCTCCTAATTGTGTTGCTCTAGTCCTTGCCTTGGCTTGCAAAGCATCTCAATCATCACCTGCATCTATTACACAATATTTTGTCACACCTCATGTTCACTTCTTATTCCATATCCCTAAGTGATAAAATGTTGAAAACTATGAAGTATATCCATCATGATACACAGACAAAAACATCCCTGAAAGACCAAAGGAAAACTACCCCGAGTCAATTAAGAAGAACGTTAGCTAAAACCCTAATTTTTAAGGCCATCGCTCTTTGCTCCACTGCCTACCCATGTTAATGGTAGGTTGCACTACTTTAACCTAGCATTGTCAGCATGGATTTTGATATGAAAACCTGCACTGAACCTCTTCTGGCAGGCTTTCCCAAAATGGGGGAAAAGCTTCATACACTATAAACTTCGAGAACAAGGAGTTGGATATTGGTTGTTGTAGATATAGATGAGCTCTCCCATTTTCAACTCTTGATCTTATCATTATGAGCCTTCACCTTGAGATGTGGACCTTCCTTCCTCATTTGTGGATCCCTAACTCCCTCTCCCTTCATATAAATCAACTCCCTTCCATCCCCAAATTATTGGTCATTGGTTGCCTGCATTCCTATACTAAGATTATACCTAAATGCTACCCATTCTAACTTGGAGAAGGAGTGCTTGAAGATTCTTTCCTTGGATTTGGACATCCACCAAACGGAGGTCTCCAATATCAAGGCATAAGTTGTATGCTTCCACTTTTACCTTATTAATATATATACATCTCATGTCCACTTTCCATAATTGTGTAGATTTTTATGCTTTTAGCTTAATACTCCTTGATCTATTAAGTAGTTTATGTTTGATGTATTCCATATATGCTCTTATACCTTGTATTTCTATTTGATATTTCTTGTAAATACTCATATGTGAAGAAAAAGTAAGGAGTGAGCCTAGAAGCCAAGGAATCAAAGTCATCTCCAAAGGAGTGAGTGATTAGCATAAGAGCAAGGTAGGTCACTCCCTCTCTTTGCATTGGTTAAACATAGGGTAGGAAAGTGTATGTTAGCTTGTTTAGTTTGATGCTAGACCCACTCATTAGACTAGAGAGATAGCCTTTGTTCGCAGAGGGGATTTGCCTTCACAACACACCTTTTCAAATTGAAACTTCTTGTTAGTCATGATAATGAGAATTGTGCATGGTCAATGATTGTTCCTCAAAAATAATTTTCTCTTCAACAACTAGCTCTTTAAATAATTTATGGCTCTCATCCATGCATGATGTTATCTAATCAAGAATTGTAGCATTTTATACCTACATAACCGTGGGTCCTTTTTTTTGCTATGACTTATTTTTCTTTATAACTATTGTCTTTAGATGACGTGACAATGTGAGACCTTTCCAAGATGATTCAAGCGGGTGGTCCCTCTCCATAACCTCCACCAAAATATATTTCATTGGTCTTTACTTGGACTATAATGTGGCCTTGTCTTGTTTAAGTTGAGGAACTCACACAAACTTATGGTTTTTAGGATGGTTGAGAATTAGTGGGTTTTCGCATCTTTCTTTGGTCCTTTCGTTGGATTCGATACTCACTTTTGTTACTATGCCATCAACTAGTATTGTTGTATCTGTATCCCTTGATATTCCTAGTTGATTCTTTCTGTCTTCTTCTGAAATATTTATGAATAAATATCCATATCTTATAGATGCCAAATTCTCTTACAAAATTCCATTAGGATCAAATCGTTGATCGAGTTCATCTTCAACCATATTAAAACATATCAATAATTTAGAAACATATGTCTGATATGTAAAATTCCTCAAAGTGACATCTCCTTTTGTTAATGATCATGAAATCAAATGTTTTTCTTTAATTTTTCCTTAAAAAAAAATTAGCCATAAATGGTATTTGCTACAAAACTCTACAACAAAATATTTATCCAAAATAAATATAAGCAACAACAATGACTTATTTTCATAAACATACCACCTTTCATATATATATATATATATCTCTTCATGTACTCCTTTTCCCGGGAATTATTTAGTTTCCACGCAAATATTTAATTTCATAAGATAGTCTTGGGAGCTCGTCACCTGTAAGCATATATCTCACTTCCCCAAAAAAATTTGATATGGAATAAAGGAAAAAAATGGAAAGTTGTCTCGTGCTTCCATTAAATAGGTTACTAAAAGCATACCATTTTTCGCTTAGGATTAATGTTACTTTTGTGGGGTAAGTTGTAAAACATATTGCAAAAACAATAGCCACTACCAAATAGGTTGTTATAGAAAATATTTGGTTTTCTTTTTTAAATAAGTCAAAGGAAAAGAAATCTCATTCGAAATAACTTTATCATAGTCAAAGATAATATCTTTCTTGAATGCGAAGTATAGTATGTACAGAACCCTATTGGCATATTTGTTGGATACTAACAAAATAAAAGATCAATTCTCCATCATTGATAATTGGTGAGATGAGCATGGAAAACGAAATGCTGGAGTGAAAAACACGTTAACTCTCATAGATAGAGATACAAAAATTTAATAATAGAAGAATAGTATAATGGAGGGTCATGTCTGCTTGTTCTATATTATAAATCTAATTGTGTAGGTAGCAACAATCACCATGTTTGCCTTCACTTGGTTCATGTTCTCATTTATTCTTTCTGTCTAAAGCCTTGAGATGTTACTTTTGGATAAGCATCTTATTCTATTTAAAAGCTATCTTAAAATAATAATTTATTTTAATTTATTTAAATAATTTTTATATATTTCTACCAATTTTAATAATATATAAATCATTATTATTTTTAAAAACATAAAAATATTAAATTATTAAAATATATAACATATAAATATATATCCTATAAAACAAGTTAATATACACAACACCACCAAATTCATATACACTTTACCACCCCGATAAAAGGCTTTAGTATGACAAAAACAATTGACATTCTCCAAAAATCTTGTACCCACAAAGACTTGCCTCATACTTATACCTAGCCTAAGTTGAGTTATAGCGTAGATGCTCATTCGAAAATATTTATTTTTACTTTTATGTTAGGTATTTGAATCTTCCAAGCCATGTGGCAAATTAAAATTTGATGTTGCTTTCCTGCTAGAAATGAGGAAGGCAATGCCTTTGGTATAGTTATTTGCCTTATTACATAGTGATACATCGGCAAATATTAATTCTTAAAATTTTGAATATTAAATTTATATTAAACGTTTAAATATATTTCTTTTAATTTAAATTTTGATGAAAATAATTCATTGTTCTATATAAATTTGAATAACTAAAATAGTTAGTTAAATTTACACTTTTCATATCTAAACCCAAAGCATATTTAGTGCGACTATTATTACTAGATCCACACTATTAGATCAGCTTGGTTTTGATAACCAGTTTGACTTGTCCACTTGCGAAAAACGTTGGAGCTATTATCATTATAGAAATAAAATTTACAGTACATGCAAATTTTTAATGAATTCATATACTTTCATTTTCATTTTATAGTTTCAAATTACATATAGGTCTCAATGAATTTTTATGTTTTGCTCCTGTTCTCATCGTTTTACTCGGGTCTAAATATATTTTTTATTTATTTGATAAATATGTGTAACAGAAAACCACTTGTAAAACCATCACCATAGTAAAATATGAGCTTTAATATTGATACAAAGATTTATGTGACACTCTAAAACCCCACCATGTTGTATGATGAACGGTTTAGTATAGGTCCAAGTTATATGCGATAGATATGGACTATTTGTCCAGTGAATATTAAAGAACAAAACATAAAGATTTAACGTTATTACCTAATGTTAACTTGAGGCTTAGTATTAATATGCAAGTTTGAAGTCAAACATTTCATCAAAATTGCCCCTCGCTTAAATATGAGGCAAACATTTCACTATGGGAAATGCTTTCACTTGTTATTAATAAATATTAAATTTTAAAAAAAATAAACTTAAAAAGTAAAGAAAAAAAATTACAAGTATATTTAAATTTATTTTCAAATTAAATTAGAAATAAAAAATATTGTTAAAATTGTTAATTTTATTGTATGCTGCTACTCATAATAATAATATATAAAAATATAATTTGTTGTTAAATTTATATAAATTATTTTTAGAAATAATTTAACTTAATTAATTTATATTAAAAAATTAATGTTTATGGGTGTTCGAGAGACGGTAGTCAGGTGTTTGTTAAGGCATTTTTTGATGTGAAGTCACTCGCTTAATTACCCCTCTGCCCCTCGATTGTGGTGGTCAACAGTTTGTTAGGGCACTCCTTGATGATCCTTGATGTGGAGTCACAAGTTCAATTCCCCCTTGGGGCACTCCTTGATGATCATTGATGTGAAGTCACCAGTTCAATTCCCCCTTACGGCACTCCTTAATGATCCTTGATGTGAAGTCACTGGTTCAATTCCTCCTTAAGGCACTCTTAATGATCTTTGATGTGAGTCCCCAGATCAAAATGATATATTAGACATGATGAAGATATAGTGTTACCAAACTTAATAAAAATTAATAAATATTTATTTATATTCATTGAACTCTTAATAAAATTTAAAAATTAATATTTTTTTAGTTTAATTTATTATAAGTTACTACTCTAAAATAAAGTTTACTTAATTAGTTTATGATAATAAAAGTAATAAACATGTATTTAGGTGGATGATTTATTAATGAAAATTAAAAAATGATTGTTTTTTATGAATTGAAAATAAACAACATGTTATAGTTTAGTATAGGAGACATGTCTAATAGAATCGAGAGGTGACATAACATTAAGTTATAATAGGAGAGAATGGATTCCACATTGGTTTTAAGGGTTTGCTTCTGCAAAGCTTTCTTCCCATCTGTCGCCACGAGCTATGGGTCTATGTTAGTCTTTGAGAAAGCGCTATGGACAGAACATGCATAACCCAAAGATATTTTTGGTGTTGATAGTTTATTGAACATGGACATGCTTGTGGAAGAACGGTCACCCCTCTAGTAATGTCAACTTTTGTTCTTCACGGTTAAGAGTGGGTCATGGCTTATAAAATACCCATGTACCTATCAATGTTATCCAACTGCTCTCAAAGTCTATGGATCGATAATCGCCCCATTCTTCCCGTCATTATTTTTTTTTTATTTCAATTTGGGTGGCCACATCTTGAATGCCCGTTTAGTATATATGTTGATTTCTCATCTTATTCCGTTCAGGGATTAAAATATCACTCTTTTTTGAGTGCTATAATGCCGGCAAGGGATTTATATTTGGGAAAAAATGGGAGTCACTCTTAAAAAATGAAGAGACAAAAAATAAACCATTTTAGATTTTCTTTAAAAGTCAAAATTGGAAGTCTTTCTTCATTTTTGAGTTAAGGAATTGAACCAGGTGGAGGGTTTGAATCAACACATTCATATGAGTTTAAGAATCCCTCAATTTTCTTAATGCTTTTTATTTGAAGGGAAAAATGGCTATAGGACTCCTTCCACATGAAGGAATATTTCATCGGGTTCTAGAAATCCCAACGGCTTTGTGTCTTTCAAGGATGCAGTAAAAGGGAATGCCTTAAACTTTCTAGAACAAATGAAAAATATATGAGGACCTTACATTGCGGAACAAATGGAACAAGCACAACACATGGAAGTTAACAAATTAGAGGTAAATTCTCTCCTTTCTTCTCTCCACTCCAAGATTGTGATCTATAGATTTAACGGTTTCTTACCTAGATCTGAAACATTACAGTAATGAGTTTTTCTTCATGGACACCCAATTGTGAAGTCTATTTATGTTCAAAAGGTTTCTTCATTATTCAATGTGATATGCATAAAGATCTAGATTTTGTTTTGAATGAAGGACCATGCTTTTGGGGTAGCGCAGGGCTATTCATTACTTCATGTTTCTCGGGTTTTGATGCTACTAATATGAGTGTAACAACCATGCCCGTTTGGGTGAAACTTCCAAATATCCCTCTCACTTTTTGGTGCGATAAAGTCCTAGAAGACATTTGAAATAAGCTCAGGAAATTAAAAAAGATGGATATATAAAGAATAGAGAAAGTCACTTTTTCTTTTCCCAGAATATGTGTATAGATAAACCTCAACAGAGGCCTATCTCACTCAATTTAATACAAAATTCTTTCAATGGACCCAGGTATTATATTTTGAGAATACATTCATGGTTTCAAACAGATCGCTTGCAAAGACATGCAAAGCACATGACTTCGAGAAGAAAAGAATAAAAAACAAAGAGGATACGTATTCATAAGACAAAACGGGTGGTAGGTATGAGAATCTCATCTCTTAGATGAAGAAAAAGAAACCATGGAGAGCCAAGAAACCCAAGCAGTTGTGGATGTACATGTGCAACAAAATATCCAAATAAAAAGGTGAGCAGAGGCTTCGTCTAAAAACACTTCCCGTATTCAGAAGGGATTGACACAGTTGAGATCTAGGAAGTTGATGGGATGAGTTCAAGCTCAGATAAAGAAACCCCACCAAGCACAACAGGAAGTAAATTGATAATAGTTCTTGTTGAATCAAATTCGGAACGATGTTATAAACAACAACAAAAAAAGAGAAGTTAAGTGATTGTTTAGTTGTTTTTTCTCCTTTTAGAGTTTTTTTTATCTCTATAGCTCAATGTTGAGAGGCGTATCTCCTCAATGCATTCAACATTCATAGAGATAATATAATTTCTTTCTTTCTTTTAAGTTGAAAAAAATTACAGGTTATTCTGGAAAAATTTTATATGATAATAAAATAAAAATATCTATATATAATATGTGTGGTGTGTAAGCATCAATAGGGCTTTATTTTAAAGTGTAATATTTTTATCATTTAACATGAAGAATTTAATATATGACATGAAATTAAATAATTAAAAAATAAGACATTAAGAAATTTGATAAATCTGAGTTTTAAATAATTTATCTAACTAACAAACAAAATCACCATTTCGTTGGAATTTTGTTAGCCATTTCTTTAAGCTATTTAATTAGCAAAGTTCAAATGCCCAGAATGCAAAATTAAATCGTGTCACCTAAATTTAGAGTAAAAACCATATTATGTATTAATTAAACAACACTCTTTAAAACAAATCTAAGCTAACAAAAATTCCTTTAAATTGTGTCACCTAAATTTAGAATAAAAACCATATTATGTATTAATTAAACGACACTCTTTAAAACAAATCTAAGCTAACAAAAATTCCTTCAACATAACTCGAGTGAAGGATATTCATACTTTGTCAACAACATTTTCTTTATTTTTTGAATTTAGGCTTATGTGATTCATATTCCAATTGTTGAGCTATCTTTGGGTGAAAATCACATGGGAAACCTTTTGTGGACAAGTTTCGAACCATTAGTGTGGTTTATATCAAGATAAGATGGAGATTCAAATCATGGCACTAAATTAAATAGAGAGATCAAGTAGAAACCATTAATATTCCATTAATATTTTTAATGTTTATTTTTTAATATATTTGGCTTGATCTTAATATTTGACTTAAAATTTTGACTAAAATTTAATAACTATTTTAGTTTCTATTTAGTTATATTTTATCTAACTTCATACCTTATAAATAAAAATATATCAATTATTTAATTTTTAATTGTATCTAAAATCTGAACTATCATATTCTAATATTGCTCAAATTCACTTACAGTGTGAAATTAATTTGATATTAAAAAAAATTAATTATCCTTTTATCTATTTGCTGATGAGTCACTCCAAACTTCTTTTTCAAACTAGTTATTTATCATAATCATTAAAGATATGAATAAATGTAATTCATCTTTATTTATCAATTAAATTTGGGTTTGTATTTTAGTATTATTTTTTAATAAAAAAAGTGTAATAAAAAAAAACTAAATATAAATTAACAGGTAACTTTTTAACCAAATTTCCAATGAAATTAAAAAGAAGTGTCAAATGCACTTTTTAGAAATTCTGGTGACGATCCGACTAAAAATTGAGTTAAATCTTGTTGTTGCAGTAAAAAATGGTTTTAACTGCATATGGATCAAACACCTCAAAACCTCGAGCTTTGATTGTGCGAAACTAGCTACAAACTTGCGATTCAATAAAATGGCTGCCGGATTTTGACCGAAAAAACCACCAAAAACTTCAAAAATCGCGTTCATAGACAATGCATAAAAAAGAGTGGTCTTACCTTGTCTTTCCATCTAAACATAACATTTAATTTAATATTAAAAATAATAAAAAACAATTGATGTAAATACCCCATCCTCCTTTCAGCGAAGCCCTAACGGTACCTGGGATCCGACTCAACAGCCACACGGAGGAATTATAATTCCGTTATTTTTAAACATCCCATTTCCAACTCCGCTACTTAACCTCTTCGTGCCTGTAGAAACAATATAATGATCTTAGCTCCCGTTTATTTTTCGAGAAACTCTCCGAGCCCGGAAAGGAGTAGCCAAACAGGCGAACTTGGAAATTATGAAAAAGGCCAGGGCATTGGACATGTGCCTTTCCCAACAATTTTCGAGGAGACACAGAGACAACCCAACAGTGGCCGTCCTGCATAAAGGGATGCCTGTTATTTATTGTCTGGAAAAAGCGAATAGAGTAGAGGACGTGACCTAATTGCAGAAAATCTGAACAAAAGCAAATCCACTGGAGATCATAGTGATGGGTTCCAGCCAACAATCTCAACTCTGCACTGGAACAACTATTGCTCATATCATTGCCTTGAGATTAAGTAATCTACCAAATACTTGTTTAAGCAAAAGCTCAAGGGAGCAGAGGGAATCGCAATAGAGGAGCTTGTACGGCTGCAAAGCATTTAAGACTTGAATAATTTTATCACATCACACAAAAATTAAAAGGGGCGGTTCGTAGCCCACAATTCTTGACAGGGACCGCATTTTCGAGGTATGTATAGCAGGGATGGATAAATGCCAAACAAATTTATGTGCTCCAGACACGCGTTACTGGTTAGGTAGTGTGGTGCTGCGATCAATACAAAATGAAAATATTATTGTTTTGGTGACGGGATGTCTGTGCATCATTATGGAATGGTTACCAAAATGGAGGAATTGAAGTGGGCCAATAATTAATGATGCAACAGGTCAGTAGCCCTGACCCAAAATTATACTAAAAGTTTGGCGTCTTCGGTGACAATGTGATGAGTGAAGGACATCTTATTCGGTTCCAATTACTGGGTTGTAGCTTAGTCAACCAATGTAGCAGGATATCTCTCGTATGTTTGTAGAAATGTCGCGGTTCAGTGAAATTTTCCCTGAGTTGATAAAGGAAATGTGCAGGGTAATTGCAGTTTTCGTTGTGACAAGGAAATTTGAGATCCTGTTTCAAGCACACTTAAAGTATTCTCGGAGTTGTGAATTGGTGGTAAGTATGTCATTTGTCTCGTTGAGATTATTATTAGATGAGCAGTCATCATTAAATTAAATTATGAGTAATTATTGGTAAATTTCTGTTGGTATAGGTATTAATTTATTGGACCCAAAGAAACTAATTATTTAGTTTGATTTAAGATTTTATTCCTATGCTCAAAAAGCTTGGAGAAAAGCTTGTGAGGTCACTATAATTTTGACAATGTAAAAAGCTAGGAAGGTCGGTATTACAACAAAGATTTTGAAACTCAAGTCTAATGTGGTTGTACATAGGGTACTCTAAGAGGAAGCGATTTTCATACTCGATGTTCAGAGATGGTAGAACCTTTCCATCCATGGTGTTTTAGGAACTGCCCGACGACCCATTTCACTATGGAGCTCATGAGAGTTCGTTCTAATCTTGGCTATATTAATTTTCTTCTTTGAGCTAGATAAAATAGAGAGATACTTTTGATCTTCTAGGGTGGGGTTAATGACCTCCTTATAATATCTTAATTTTAATTTTCTTTTAACTACTAAATCTTTCTCATGCCACATTTTTTCTTTAACTTAGAAGTAACAATATTTTTAATGTTATTAATGTTTTGCAATGCAACATTCTCGTCGATCTCCCAATTGTTTAACCACGCTGCAGTGTCTTTATACCAACCTCATTTGAGCCTTAGGTGGTTTTGGCTGGATTTTAAAGCTAGCTTAGGAAGTCTATGGTCTCCTATGTTATTGAGTTTGTGCTTCTACAACAGAAGCCTAGTCATAGCTAGGCTCTCAATAGGGGAAACACCCATTTCTATAAGGAGAATACGATAGGGTTTGTTGCTTTTAATTTTGAGGTTATACGTTATAAAACACTTCTACATTTGCCCAATATTTCTCTAGAATTCTCTAGAAATGCTACAACCCCAAACCTCACATCCATATAAGATAATTGGAGTGACTGAAATTTCAAAGAGGAGCTTCTTTCTATTCCACATTACGAGGTTTGCCATTTTACAATTATTTTTAGGACCAAAATAAGCTTTCCATCCCCCATTGATCGTTTTCTCAATGTTATAGTTTCAGTTGAGCTTGTGATGAATATCAATTCTTAGGTACTTGTAGGAAGACACTTCTACCAAGTTACTATTGTCATACATAAAATTAGCGTAAGTGTACTTCTTGGATTTGATAATCATAACTTTTGTTTTGCCAGTGTTAACAATCATAACCATGGTAGAGCTTAAATCCTTAAGAAATATAAGTTGCTTATCAAGAACAATATCGTCAGCGTAGAGAAGAAGGATGATGACTTTCCCAGCTAAGATCGTGCCAGCAGATCCTTCTTTCTCTGAACAACCCTCTAGCTTATCAATATAAATTCCAAATAGGGTAGGGGAGAGGGGGAAACCTTGTTTAACTCTAATATTACACTTAATATCTTTCAACCACCCCTCGTTGTTCTTTAACTTGGCAATTACATTCTCGTATAACCTTAGAGCGGCAACTCTCAATTCAAAAGGAACCTTTAGCTCTTCTAATCTGTTCCAAAGGTTGTTTCTAGGAACTGTATCGAAAGCCTTACTAAAGTCCACAAAGCAACAAAAGAGATTGGATTTATCATTGCGACATTCTTCCACAATGATCTTACGCGTAACGAGTTTGTCTGTTGTTGAGTGCTTCTTTCTAAAACTTGCTTGGCCTTTAGCCCACTTACCTTCACTTTCAAGCCACATGCTCAACTTCCTTTCCAAAATAATACCATATAACTTGGCTAGAAGAGGGTTGATCATAATTGTTTGATAATTAGAGGGGTTATTTGTATCGCCACTTTTAAAAATAGGGATAATGAGGCTTGATTCCATGGTTTAGGGAACCCTTGCTTGACCTCTTGATTGAAAAGCTTGTGAATGTGGGGGATGAGGACAAGACCTCCAATTTTTAAGATTTCTGCCTGGAAACCTTCAATGTCTTTACCTTTCCCATTAGCCAAGCGATTAACCCCAAAATCAATGTCTTCTAATGAGAAAACTTCTTTCGCTGTGAGTAGGGTTTCAAGGTTATCCATGACATTTGGAGATTCATAAAGATTTTTAAGATAGGAATTCCAATCATGTAAAACCATTTTATTATTATCTTTAGTTTTCCTAGTTAGAATCTGCCTCCAGAATTTCTTAGGAGCTGCCTTAGAGAGGTGTAAGAGATTCTCTTGTCTTTTACGAATATACTTCCTTTTTTTCCTGTTAGTTAGGGCTTTGTATATTTTTATCTTGCCAATTTTAAGAGATTCATCAACAACTTCCTTAATTGCTCTCCTTGCACTTTTATAATCTTTGTCATACCATGGGTTGGTTTTGCTATTTCTTTTATTACTTGAAACTTCAATGAGAACTTGTTAATAGAATATGAGAGGGTTGTAGTAAAATAATGATAGAGTTGTTCTATGTTGTCTATACTAGATAAAGGAAGCAAATTAGTTTTTAATTAATTTAGAAAGAGATCTTTTTTATTTCTATCAAAGACTAACTTCTTTTGGCTATAAGGATTATCTTCTATGCGATTTCTATGCATCACAAAGTTGAGGGTTATAAGTAAAGGCCTGTGATTAGAGTCAGGCTTGTGGTCGTTTAAGATGTCAAAACTTGTTATTTCATTGTATAGATGGAGATCCACGATAACATAGTCTACCATGATGCTACCAAGCCCATGGATGAAGGTCATCTGGCTAGAATTGGGCCACTTCTTTAGACTCTTGCAAATTATATTCACAATGTATTTCATATCATCAAAATTTTAAAATAATATCATAAATATTAATAAATCCTACTATATTTTAAAATATTATTTTAATATTATTCTTTATATCTATAATATAATAAAGTAATAACAAGTAATAAAATTACTTGCCATAAGAAGAAAATCCAATTTAATTGGTGATTTTTCTTTAATTAAATTGAGAAGCAAAATAGACATAACTATTTCTAGGATAAATAAATGTTAATTCTCTATCTCTCACTATTCTTATAATCATTGATATTTAAAGGAAAATTATTCAACATTTTTTTTATATCAATATTTGTACTTTTATGTTTATTGAATTTTATTTATTTTTAT
>APFE030954571.1:0-37271 GCA_000404065.3 Pinus taeda
TGTTGGACACCTAATCCTAAATGGGTTAGTGTGGAAGCCGAATGGACAAAAGGAGTCCAAGGGACTTTGGGATGTGAATCCCAACGGTCACATAATGTACTATAAATGTATATCAATTGTTAATAAAAATCGTACTGCATGATTTATCTTTCATATTTTCTCTTGCTCCCATGTGTGTTTAACAGTACCCTTGGAGAGTAGTGTTCAACATGTGTTATTGTAGTTTGTTTACAATGACTAAGGATGTCATATGTATTGTTGGCTTCCCTAACCTCTCATATATATAGAGGAAGGAGAAAGTCCTTTAATTCATCATCATAATTATACTATTCTCTTTGTATTTATGTTCTTGGGTGAAGCTGTTAGAGCTCATGAGGAAACCCTAGGAGAGTTATGAGAGGGAAAGAGGGCATATTTGTTGGGAGTTTCCTCTTGTGACTAGGGTTTATTAGTGAAGAATATATTGGATATGATGATCACTTTATACCTACCTCTCTCTCTGAAATTTGCTAGGGTTTCTTGATCTTTGAGTATCTTGAAGTCTAGAGTTAGGTTTTTTTCCATTATAAACTTGGAGATTAGGGTTTTGAGACAAAACCCTAGGTTGTACTTGAGAAGAGGAGAAGTATAGGAGATGTCTTGCCTTGGAGGGCTTGCTTGAGTCATTCAAGCTTGTTGGATCTCCTTGGTTGGGCTAGGATTTTCTTAGTTTTCCCTAGCAAGGATTTTGGAGAGCTAAAGGATCATACTAGCCTTGTGATAAGGTTATGATATGTATATGAACTTTATCCTTTGCATATTAAATCAACTATCTAATACTTGTGTAAATTACAGTTTTTTATTTTCAGTTGTTTATATTATTCATGGTTTGTAATTTCCATCTGTATATATCTTGTTGGTTGGACATAAGTTAAGGGTGAATATGTTAATGATTTAGAATTATCATTGAAGAAGACAAGGGTTGTTTTCTTGTTCTATTAACAACTGCAAATAAGTGCTTCCTTAACTTTGAAATACATAAATTGTCTAATAATTTGGTTATAAATGTCAAATTTGATAATTGATATCGATTTGAAATTCCAACCTTGATCGTAATTATTTATTTTTTTGGATTTTCTTTGATGATTGGGTTTGTCAATTATTTAAATTTATTTCACTATATATGTTTTTTTTGCATGTATTTCATAACATCCCTTGTAGTGTAATCAACTCAAAATTTTTGAGAAAAGTGGAGTGCAAAACCCAAGAACCCAAGAAAAAAGAGAGATAAACCCTATGAACGATCTCTTTGATAATAAATACTAGAGAGCTATGTTCACTTGCTTCTTCAAGGGGGGAACCTCCAAGAACAATGCTCCAAATACAATCACAATTCTTGAAAAAACCTTACGTAACCTTCCACTCAATAGTAACTATTCATAGATAATCTTAACTATGGGCCCACTTATAATGAGAGCCTACTAAGTAATTTGGGCCTTATTAACAATGAAGATCATTTTTTTATAATGAGTGACTATTAAAAAATTGTTTAATGGGTCTTATTCAATGAAGGCGGTCTCAGACATTATAAAGTATCTAAGTAAGGGGTTTTGAAGAGGACCCTAACATGCCATCTCCTTTTAGAAGTAGTATTGTCCTCAAGGCTAAATATGATTAAAATATTGTAGATTCAGCATCAGTTCCCATGTGGCATCTTCTGGTTGCACATATTTCCATTAATAAATACTTACCTGACCATGTGTTGGTGAAATTGATGTTCTCTAGTATCCAAAAATTCTTATGGATGCAGTCCAATCGAAACTTCTTCATCAAGTTTCAGTAGGTTGGTCTGTAATTTGTAATTTTATCCCACAACCTTCTTCAAAAATGACACATGAAAGACTAGACGAATCTTTTAGTGGTATAAGAGAACTAGAATATAAGTCGCTTGACCAACATGTATGATCTAATAGAGACCATGGAACTTAGGAGCTATCTTTTGGGGAATTTTATATGTGAGTGATATTGGTTTACAAGGTTGCAGGTGAAGAAACACTTGATATCCCTCAAAAAATAAATGTTAGGATCTATGATGATTAGCTCGTTGTTTCATTCAATTTTGTGCCATAAGTTGTTCTTGAGGATATAGATAATGGTTTCTCTAATGTGAAGTGTTCTATCTATTGTTGGAGAAATTGATTTTTATTGATGTCAAAGGCTATCCAATTGAAGAAGAAAAATGCATAGGCTTAGAGAGGAATTTAGGTCCTTCCCAATGAGTACTTGCATGCTTCCTAACTCCTCATTGAAGAGAAATTGAATTTACAAGTTGAAAAATACCTATTTCTTTGTCTCTTTCAAGTCGGCCTACATAAATACAAGTTGGTCCCCCTCCTCAACAGTCGTGAAGGTTCAATGTGATTAACCTTATATAAATATAGTCATTCCTATTCCATTCGATCATTATCTCATTTAAGCAAGAATAAGGAGTATTCAAACTCGTGGAAGAAGGAGAAGGTTCATATCTCATGAACATAAAAGCAAAATGAAGGAAGGTTTTCATGGTTGCTTGGTTAAAGGTTATTGGTTTTCATTTTGATAAATTTCATTGGGAAATTCTAGAGCTATATTTTGACCTTCTTTTCTACCTTATCATATCTCTGATCCCTACCTCTCTAGCATAAGAAACTCTAGACAAAGTTCAACTCTTGGAGACCTAAAACTCAAACTTTGGACTAGACTCAGATCTGTAATAAATTTAAACTATGGTGACTCAGATCTCGGACTATGGAAGACTCTCGAATTGTGGTAGGCTCAGACCGATGACTATGGAAGAATCTTGGCCTCGTAACAAAGCTCGAATTGTAGTAGATTTTGGCCTTGTGAATAAAAAGACTTGACCTCAGTTTTGGAGTAGTTATTTTGCATCTTTGAAGCAAAGTTGGTATTATGTTGAGTTGAGTTTTATGTTCCTTTTGGAGTGGCTTCTAAGACCATATGTGGAGCTGATTTGAGACCATATTTTGAGCATTGTTGAGGACTCTTGGAGAAACCTCTTATGACTAAAATTGAAGACATGTTGCAGACAACAAACTTTTGAGTAGCTTTGTTGGAACATTCTTAATCATTTGTTGAAATAGAGTTGAATGCCCTTTGGACAGAGCTTGGTGACCCTTTGTAGCTAACTTGAAGGAGATGACAAGGTACAAAAGACAAAGCTTCAAATGTTTAGAAGGTAGTTTGAAAGTCTCAAGACGAATGATGAAGACAATATTGCTACATACTTTCTCTGAGTAGATGAGGTAGTTAACTCTCTTAGAGGACTAGGCAAAAAAGTCAATGAAAATATGATTGTCCAAAAGGTCCTAAGATCCCTCCAAGATATTTTTGATGCCAAGGTTTGTGCCATATAAGAACTAAAAGATTTGGACTCCCTATCAATGGATGAGCTTCATGGAATCCTCACAACATATAAGATGAGGTCAAGAAATTCAACTTACAAGGAAGTTGCATTCAAGGCATCAAAGTCATCAAGAAAGGGGAAGAACTGTGATTGCAGTAGATATGATTCTAATATTGAAACAATGCAATTTGTCAGGAAACTGGAAAAAAGGATCCAAAATAAAAGGTAAGTTACCTCTCATTTGTTTTTGTTAAAATTGGAAACTAGTGCCAAATTGCACCTTAGGACAACTCATATGATGGAGATGATTATTGCATTGGATTCCTCTTTTCAAGAGGTCCAATTTTGATATAAATATCATCTCACTATGACAAGAAAAAGTAGAATTTTGAATTTATTCTTTCTCATGCACAAATTGTAAGGCCGACCTCAGTGAAATGTAGGCTCAAGAAGCCCAATGGATTTGTCTCCTCACCCTCAACGAATTTTATAAATTGGAGTGATCTCTCTCCTGATTTGGACATCACTCATCACAACATACATCTCTCTCCCCTCCCTTGATTGGTTTGTATAGCTTGGGCAACCTCTCTCTCTTCTTCGCATGTGTGGCAGGAGGCCTATAATTTCAAGACAAAGACAGGCTGAAATTTCAAAGCAACAATCCATCATTGACCAACATTGATTTGACCATCTTTGACTTCAGTTTTCAAGGAAAAATTTTGATTTCTCTAGGCTGAGTTTTTGGGCACAAAAATTGAGGTGTTTTGGGCAGGTTAACTTCAAAATTGACAGCAGAAATTATAGCAGTGTCTCTCTCTCCTTTGATTGAGTTTGACTAAATTGTTTTGGGTTGATTTTGACTCACTTTGAAGGTCGAATTAGACTTCTATTGACTGAGCTGCTCAGAGGATGTTTTGGTGCTGGTTTGACCAGCGTTGCCTCCACAACTAGTCAAGATCATGCTTTGATACAACTGTAATGATCCTAAATAGGAAATATAAGTGATAACATCAAATATTCTATACAACAAAATAAAAAACTAAATATTCATCAAGCACCCACATAAAAACTGCAAATGAAGAACTTCTGGGCCATTTTATTATATTTCTGCAAGACAAATACAATAAATAGTGGAATGGTGCACCTGGGCTTGTCTCAATGGACAAGCAGGACCAAACCCAGGTATGAAAATGGTTGAGCTGAAGTATGCCCAGAAAACTACTGCACCAATCTGCACTGCGCTACCCAGAAAACTATTGCACTGCACTGCGCTGCCCAGAAAACAACTTCATTACACTGCGTTGCCTAGAAAACTATTGCACCGTTGAATTCCGAATGGCTGGAAAGTGCACTAAAACCACCTAGAAATTTATATGCTTTTAACCCCAGATTCCTTGGCCAAAACCTAAAAAAACCTAGAAGGGAATTTGGTTGGTTTTGACTTGTATTTTTCGATCCCCTTGGAGCCTCACCCTAGCTATGGCTATCAAATTCGACGCGCTGGAAACTGCCTATAAATCCCTCTCCAAACTCCTCCAAAATGTTGGTTTCACCCTTGCAATCCAACTCCTAACTTCTCGGATGAACTCTTGGCCTGGATCAACTGCTTCCAAACACCACGAAATTTTGCTGAGTGGCCTCTGCACTGTCCCTTTGCCCAGAAATGTGAATTGCTTGTATGTTGGCTCAGCTAGCTGAAATATCCATCAAAAATTCCTGCCCAAACTCCCTGACCTCCCGACAAGCAATGAGATCCTGGTTGGTCTTAAACTCCCTTTGCGTGATTCTTGGCTGCCCAAAAATATGCACTTCCCTCTCTGCGCTGGTTACTGATGTGTGTCGTTGCCCCGAAACTCCTGAAAAGCCTTGTAGAACAACCTCCCTAGGGTGAGCACAGATGGTCCCCCGAAGTAGAGGTTGAATCTACAGCGTGAGAGACTTGTGGGTAAACAACCGGTAGACGTGCTAAACAAAAAAGCATACAGATGAGTGTTTGTTTGCAAATGTCAAAGATACCAAATGGAGGCCTCCAAGCAATGTTGCACGAAGCGGGGACGTGGAAGCGTCATTTTCCAAAAATCTAGGAGGCAAAGCATCTGCAGAAGCGTCTGCTATATATATATATCTATTTATATTTTTTGCATTTATACTCAAAACAAACATCCCAAATACCAAATTAGTTGTAGAAGACATGAAAACATGCATATTTTTGCATAAATCAAGATAGATATAACATCCATTGTACATTAATGATTAATTATTCGAGCATCAACCATTTAGATGCATCAACCATCTAGAATCTAGATTCTTCTCCTCTTGTCTAGCCTTTGCCTCTACCTCGATTGTCTAGGGATATTAGTAAACATTGCCCAGTTTTGATCAAACTACCTAATTCAAGACTTAAAATATTGTAGAAAAAGCTTAACATGCTTGATCGATGATTTTGACTTGATTGAAAGGTAATTTTTTGCTAAGGGCATGCTGCGTGACAAAGGAGTTCAACAATTAACACCACCAACAGTAGGGTACATATAGGGCTTGGTGCTCTTGTTAAATGCTAATCGCATACCTTGATACTTGATATAATCTAATGAAATGCCACAATCCCATTGATCCTAAATTCCTGAAAACTGTTAAGTCTGTTGAATTTTGAATAGGATATGAAATTCTATTTTCTCCATATGAAGTCCAATGAGGTTGGAACCACTCTCAAACATCCTGAGTCATTTCATGGTAATGTTAAAAATTTAAGTAAAAGGATGAAGATGAAAATGAAAAATAAAGGAGAATGTCACTTTTACTTTAAGAATTTAACATTACCATGAGGGAGCATCTGCTATATTTACATTTTTTTTTGCCTTCATTCGTCACCCTAACCCAAGGTGGACCCACCCCCAACAAGCAAACTCACCTAAAAAAAAAAAAAAAAAAAAAAAAAAAAAAATTGAAAAAAAAAACGATTTTCTAAACGCTTTTCAAGAATCGTACAGAAGTGTATGGGAAGCGTACGCTTCACCATCTGAAGCGCCACGGTTCGTACTGTCGAAGCACCGTACAAAGTGCGCTTCAATGCTTCAGAAGTGCGCTTTGGCACTTTGGAAGTGCGCTTTGGAGGAAAGCTTCCAAAATTTCCAGGAATTGTCCAAAACAGGCAGAAGCGCGCTTCTGCCGAAGCTTCCTAGACGCTTCCACACGGGACGCGTTTCCGGGCTTGGAACCGGGGGGGGAGGGGCGCTTCGTGCAACATTACCTCCAAGCTCTATTTATAATTGCTAGTCCTCTCCCTTGGTGCTCCCCACCTTCCACTAATAAAATATTACTTTGCCACCATTCTTCATTAGAATAATAATTTCCATTTTTCTCCCACAAAATAATATTTTCTCCTTTTTATTTTATATCACCAAAATGTGCAAAACTCAATGAATTTTGCACTCACAAAAATTGGGAACATTACAGCCCTCCCCGCCAAAAATTACTTGTCCTCAAGCAATATCCTGTTGCTCCAAATGTTGGCCTACCCAATGCCAGGGTCCCATTTTTCCACTGAACCACTCCTCATTGTTGAACATCCTGCCATACTACTGATGATCCCCATGTCAACAATGAATCACCAAATTCTAATGGAATATCTGAACGATATCCCCCTATAGAAAGCAGCTCACCCCTCAGGGTAGATGAACCACCAAATCTTGTTGTACCTGGCTCCCATGCTAGTCTCAGAAGGGTGCCACCATGCTGATGCTGCACCACTCTGACTATGACAAGCTTCCCATGATGCTCAGATTGTATCCTCCCCTCGCAAAACCTGATGGTGGGATATTTGTGAAGGCCAAGCTTATCCTGCCCAGGTATCTCCATGATGTCAATGTCTACCCATCCACTGTCAATCTCAATCATGAGCAACAACATGATAAATCTACCTCGCCATATAATGGAGGTTTCAACAATCTCCCACGTGTCACACCCAAGGTGAACTAGATCACTCTCTCCCATGAACCTACTCATCATAGAATGGAGTGTCCTATCAATCAACTCAATCCCTAGATCCCATATCTAGACCTACTGCGGAATAGATCTAACAACTGTTGGAATCTATCTATTCCTTGTCCCTAATCCCTACATAAAACCGACATATATGCCCCATATCTCATGAACTAATCCAATGCATGCTAAACTGCCCTGTGCCTGCCACTATGTAGTACTGATGACTGTTGGAAGCCACATGTGCCAAATAACTACCCCTCGAAGGCAACCAATATATGGGTATCCAATACTCACAATCGACTCAGTGTATGCGGACCCATCCTGCTCCTGCCAACCATCACCACTGAGTCTACCATCGGTGCTCTCGATAATGTGCCAATACAATGTCTAGAGGTCGGACACATACTGGAAAGTTTCCTCAATTGTACATGGTATCCTCTGCTCATGCATGGTCCCAACATGCCCTGTAGAAAGAGTGACACATGTCTCCCTCGTGACTTGCTCCCCATGCGTAGGCTCAGTAATGAACGATATGCTACCCTTGCAGATGATCACCTCATCCCCCAACCTGTGGTTGTCAACTCTTGCACCAACGCAATGCTGCCACTGAGACGTCTCTCCCCTAGTGTGTTGAGTGTCATCCCGATATCTCAGGTGAGCTCCCTGTCCCCAACTGTTCAAGCCCAGAGTGTTAAAGGACAACAACCAAATCGTTTGTGCCTATAAGTGATGTATAAGAGGTACAAGCATGTGAGTCCCCATGGATACCATCAAGTATCGCTCATCTGCGTCCCCATCAATCTTGGGTGAAGTACACCAAAAGGTATGCCCGGCTTCTTCGTCCATAACTCTCCTTGGAGGAAACCCTCCAAGACCTCGTTGTGCAGCACCAGATGCCCCTATATCCCATCGAGTATCCTTGTAGTCCTTGACCTGGCACTGTACCCTACAGCCTATCGTTGTACACCACTGGATATCTTGTACTACTGCTGTACCATCCTATACCGTCTCTTATCCTGCTTGTGTCATTGTATCTGGCTCTCCCCACGTGTAATCAATGCGATGTGAGTCACTCAATGAAAACCAACATGATACATCAAGAAACCACACATCTCCACGCTCCTCTACAAGCCATTGCCCATCACTGAATACCTCTATACAACACTAGATGCTATGTTCTAAAATTGGGTCTGTATGCATTAGGTCGCATCCCTCTACATAAGATTGGACTCTGTGGCATATCCTTGTGCACACCTGGGTACCACTGCCTATTGTCGTACAACCCTGTATCATATGACATCCTGCATGTGCCAACACATCCACCACTCTCCTAGTAATCCCTCCATGATGTGGGCTACATCTCCCTAGCTTCCTTGAAAGACCTGAGCAGTCTGAATCCTCACATGCCACTTGGAATGACACTATTGTGTCTATCCTTAGTAGCTCCAGTGTCCAATATACCAACGAGAGAGCACTGTATTGATGTAATTCCCTATCCGGTGGTCTGCCGATGCCACCTCCTCCTACTAGCTCCTACCGGAGTAGGCTAATCAGCCTGTGACTCCATGCACAATCAATATGCCATGAAAACTCATGAAATCTGCCTGCTCCTATGCCAATCCATCCTGTCACTAGTGATGTCAGGAACTCTAAAGGGGATATGAAAAGGTGTGTGCACCCAACCACCGAGTCCATCACCTAGCTGCTACCATGACCTGCTGACTCCACGATGTGATGGAGAATCCCACTTGGATCCCAACAACATTCTGGCCCTTGAGCCCCTCTAGTAATCCACAACCTCCACTGAGCTATGGCCATGGATGCATCTAAACTCCTAGCCAGCTCCACCAGATACCAACTCAATATCTCTCGCCATCCAACCCTAAGGGAAGGATTGAGAGCATAAACTCCTATACATGGAACTAACCCTCCATCCTACCAAGGATTTCCCCCGTGCAACTCATGTCGCCTTATCTCACCATCTTGGTCAACACATAAAATATGTCGAGGTGACTCTGCTCTCCCTCTCCAATGTGTAGTGCTAACTTGCTAGTGCTACCGACCTGTAATGTCTGAGTAGGGTTGCCCCATTGCTCCATTGTGCACTCTAATTGAACCATTAGGTACCCCAACCATTCCCCAACGCGAGTCAGTTTGGCCGTTGACTCAACACAAACCACTCTCATGCCCTCCAACTCCTCGTTCTGCTATAGAATGGCCTCTTTCACTTTCGTGGCCTTCTTACTCAATGCTAGAAGGCTAGCTCGAAACTGATGAAATTGTGGAGGGCGGTTATCCTCTATAAACTCAGTCACTGCTCTGGACCCCTCTGTCTCTTCTGGTACCTCCTCAGTGACAAGTATGCCTCCAGGCAGCTCATCAACCTGCTATGGGCGGGTCATAGCACTGGGTACCTAATCAACTATTGGCATCTCATCAATAGATGGCCCTACGAGTGTATGCTCTACTCCCTCAACCGAGGGGTCAGTTGGAGCTACCAAAGAGGCCTCCAACAATGGTGATTCTTGCACCACACCGTGTATATCGATGTGCCCCTCACCATCTTGCGTGTCCTCCTACTCAACTTCCTCCTCGAGCTTCTAAAATCTAAAGCCCGATCTCCACTAGTAGAAATGCCTCTTGGTCTCATCCTCTAGCTTTCCTCGTCCTATCCACTCCCTTTGAGGGCGTCTAGTGTCCTTTCAGTCGAATCTCTCCACGAGCCTCTGTGTGAGCTCTTTGTAGGATGTGATATGTATAAGACCCAAAGGGATCAGCCCTCGATACAATCATTCCATAGAATCTCCATCCAAGTGCAAAGTGGCATATCTAATAGCATCCGCCTCCCTCATGGGGTTTAGCTAGGTATATGTGTCCAATTCTTGTACCCATTTTCTGACAGAACTCCTAGCTGAACCATCAAAGTGGGTGAGGGTCATTTTTCACTCAATGATGCTCACTCTACCTTGAGCCATGGTTTTGTCTATAGTTCACCCATCACAGTGCATACATGCCCAAATCTTCCATGATCTTGCTGGATACTCCACAACTAGCCAAGATCATGCTCTGATACCACTGTAATGATCCTAAATAAGAAATACAAGTGATAACAACAAATACTATATGCGACAAAATACAAAAACGAAATATTCATCAAGCACCCACAAAAAACTGCAAATGAAGAACTTCAGAGCTATTTTATTATATTTATGTAAGCCAAATACAATAAACAATGGAATGGTGCACCTAGGCCTGTCTCAATGGACAAGCAGGACCAAATCTAGGTAGGAAAATGGCCGAGCTGAAGGTTTCCCAACTACTGCACCAATCTGCACTGCGTTGCCCAGAAAACTACTACACTGTTGAATTTCAAATGGCCGGAAAGTGCACTTAAACCATCCAGAAATTTATATGATTTTAACCCTCGACTCCTTAGCTAAAACCCAGAAAAACCCAAAAGGAAATTTGGCTGGTTTTGAATTCTATTTTTTGATCCCCTTGCAGCCTCACCCCAGCTATGGTTGCCAAATTCGACCTATTGGAAAATGATTGCAAATCCCTTTGAAAACTCCTCCAAAATGCTATGTTCACCCATGCTATCCAACTCCTAACTTCTCAGATGAACTCTTGGCCTAGATCAACTGCTCCCAAACACCACAAAATTCTGCTGAGTGGCCTTTGCGCTATCCCTCTGCCCAGAAATGAAAATTGCTAGTATGTTGGCTCAGCTAGCTGAAAGCTCCAGCGAAAATGCCTGTCCAATGTTGCTACCTCAGCTCCCTGACCTCCCAACAAGAAATGAGATCCTTGCTGGTCTCAAACTCCCTTTGTGTGATTCCTGGTTGCCCAGAAATAAGCACTCCCCTCTCTACGTTGGTTACTGATGTGTGTTTCTACCCCAAAACTCCTAAAAACTCTTGTAGAACAGCCTCCCTAGAACGGGCATGAATGGTCGCCTGAACTAGAGGTTGAATCTCCCACGTGAGATATTCGTGGCTAAACAACCAGTAGAATTGCTAAACAACAAAGTGTACAGATGAGTGTTTGTTTGCAAATGTCAAAGATACGAAATTGAGGTCTCCAAGCTCTATTTATAATTGCTAGTCCCCCCCCTTCGTGGTCCCCACCTTCCACTAATAAAATATTACTTTGTTGCCATTATTCATTAAAAATAACAATTTCCACTTTTCTCCCACAAAATAATATTTTCTCCTTTTTATTTAATATTACCAAATATTGGCAAAACTCCTTAGTGAATTTTCACTCACAAAAATTGGGAACATTACATCTGGTTAGGGCTGCAGTTGACCGCTGATTTTGATAGGGCTGTTTTGACTATGTATTGGGCAAGTAAATTTGATCTACGTTCTCTCTCTCTCTCTCTCTCTCTCTCTCTCTCTTTATTGAACTATTGAATAATAATAAGAAGATTTGATCAAGGGGTTTTCCCACATTGGGGTTTTTCCTTGGCATTAGCCAAATCTTGTGTCCTCTTGTCTTGGCTTGTCTTTTGCGCATGTTTTTATGTTCTATCTGCATTTACTATCAATTTGTTTAAGTTTAATGTGATTTCTACTGGAAATAATTGGAAATGATCATTAGGATGATAAGGAACATTGGAGTAATTGTGATAAACCATAGAACATACCATTGTTATCTAAAACTAACATGGTATCGAAGCTCAGGTGAAGACAAAGCCCAAGCAAGAGTGAGGAAAAACAATCACTGAGGGACGTTGTTGGACAAGAATTTGGAACTATTCCCAATGACGAATACATCTTACTTCAAATTAGAGGACAAGCTTAAGGACAAATCCAATTATCATGCATGGAAGATGTCTCTAGATTTAACTTTGGAAGAAAATGATGCCATGGATTATTTCAAAGGAATATTAGTGGAGCCTCCTTCAAATGTGTTCGTAGCTGCACAAATAGAGTACAAGAAAGGTGAGGTTAACACTAAAAAAATTATTGTTGATTCTATTCACAAGTTTTTGGTTGCCTATATTTCTAATTTGGAAACATCTAAGGAGATGTATGAGAAGTTGGTTGGGATGTTCAAAGTAAATAATGAAAATTAAGTCCCTTTTCTCAAGAACAAGTTGAAAGACATCAAGATGGATAGAGGAGAATCCATTCAATACTACTTCATGAGGATTACTAAAATCAAGAATGATCTCCTATCTATTGGAGAAGTCATTAGTGACATGGAGCTCACTCTTATCACACTTTGAGGCCTTACAAGAGAATGAAATATGTTTAACATTACCATTGTAAAAAATGATAAGGTTCCAGGATTTGATGAATTATTGGCTAGATGCACTCAAGAAGAAATAAGGATGATGGAAAGAGACAAGTCCTCAAATGGAAACAATCCTATCTCCTTCTCCACTCATGCTAAGAGGAAGTACAATGTTGGTCCAAGAAGACAAGGTCAAGGGTACAAGATGAGATTCAAAGCCTAGGAAGGAAAGGAATATGCTTCAATTGCAACATGTTTGGACATTTTGCTAGAGAGTGTCATCACAAGAAGGATACTCCAAGGGATGATGACAACCATAACAACAACTACAAGGGAAATGTAAATCAAAGGAACATCAGGTTCAACAAAAAAGGAAAGTGGAATTCTCTTGCTACTCAAAATGGAAATGATCATCCTCCCAAGAAGTCTAGAAACTCTAGGTATGAAGAAGTTAACACTATAAAGAAAAAGGGCTTTTATCTTATTTCTTCCCTCACAACCACCTCTCCTCCGAATATATTGGATCATTGGTTGACTGATAATGGTGCCTCAAGGCACTTCACTAGGTACAAAGAGGCTCTCGCAAACTTGATTGAAAAGAAGACAAATATGGAGATTATACTCGAGGATAATGCCACTTATCCCGTGAAAGGAATTGGGACTGTTACTCTCCACTTAAATCAAGTTCAAACCCTTCATTTACAAGAAGTGTTGTATGTACCTGATTTAAAAAAAGAACCTGGTCTCTATTTATACAATGGAATATAAAGGTTTCAAGGTGACATTCATTGATGGGAAGATTCGTGTTTGGAAAAGGAACCTAAAAGATGAATTTACTCTTGGATTTAGGGTTGAAGGTCTCTATCAGGTTGGAGGAAGTCCATTGGGAGCAATGACTTGCGATACTTCTCTTCAATCTAAATTATGGCACCAAATATTTGATTACCTTCATTACAAAGCCTTACCTGATGTATGGAAGATGGCCATAGGCATGCCCGAATTCAACTTAGATCATGAAGGAGTGTGTCAGGGTTGTGCAGCTGGGAAACATACAAGGGGACCATTCCCGTCAAGTCAAAGTCAAACTACCGATATTCTTCAATTGGGCCACTTTGATCTATCAGGTACGTTTCCCCTGACATCTTTGAGTGGATATTTGTATTATGCAATTTTTGCAGATGACTTCTCTTAGAAAACATGGATCTATTTATTAAAGAAGAAAGCCGAGGTGTTCAAATGGTTTCATTCTTTAAAAGCCTTGGTCGAGAATCAAATAGGGAAGAAGATCAAAATATTGAGGACCAATAATGGGACCGAATATGAGTCAAATGAATTCATTGACTATTGTAGAGAGTTGGGATTAAGAGGGAGGCAACTACTACATACACTCCTAAACAAAATGGAGTTGCCAAAAGGAAGAATAAAACTATCATATAAGCCACCCATGCCATGCTTCATGACCAAGGCCCACCGAAGTTCTTATGCGGAGAAGCTACCAACACCACTATGTATGTTGAAAATAGATGCCCACATCAAGCATTGGACTTCAATATACCTGAAGAAGTATTCACTGATAAGAAACCTGATGTTTCTCATTTTAGAATTTATGGTTGTCCCATATATTTTCATGAGCTAAAAGAGAAAAGAAACAACCTAGATGAATTTGGGAATAAAGGAACATTTGTGAGCTACAGTGAAACTTCGAAGGCATATATAATATGTGCATGGTTAATGGCAAGTGGAAATAATTCATGATGTCAATTTCGATGAAGATTTTTCCCTTAGGAAAGTCTGAGATATTCCTATCCCTAAGAAGGAAAATAATTATTATGATGCAGAAAAGAAGGATGAACCTCCATCTGATGACCTGATGCTCGATGTGGAAGATCTGATGGATCCCATTCATCCACCTCCTAGTGAGCCCTCTACTTCAAGAAAAATAACTTTGTGGCTCAAAGGTACTCTTGGAGATGCTGAGAAACATATTGCACTGAGGGGGACACCTCGTAAAAGCAAGAAGCCAAACAGGTACCAAGGGTACTTAGTTGCCATGAGTACCATTGTATAATATAGGCCTTGTACATTCGAAGAAGCTTTGAAACACCAAGTCTAGAAGGATGTGATGAATGAAGAGCATGCGTTGATCATGAAGAATGGGATATGGGATGTGGTTCCTATACCCAAGGACAAGTCAGTGGTCACGTCAAAATGGCTCTACAAGATCAAACATGGAGCTGATGGGTGTGATGAAAAGTTCAAGGCCATATTCGTTGATCGAGGCTTCTCTCAAAGGAAGGAGTAGACTATGATGCGATATTTGCACCAGTTGCATTATATACCACCATCCGTTCAATCATAGCCCTTGCTGCCTCGCAAGGATGGAGCCTTCACCAAATGGATGTCAAAAATTCCTTCTTGCGTGGCTCGCTGAAGGAGAAATTTTATGTAGAACAACTCGACGATTTCAAAGTTCAAGATCGTAAGACACATGTATGCAAGTTGAAGAAAGCCCTCTATGTGGATGTTATCTTTTTGACAGGTGATGACCCTCTCATTCATCAATGCAAGAAGGAGTTGGCTTCCAAATTCGAGATGAAGGACCTAGGACTGATGCATTACTTATTAGGATTGGAGGTCTGGCAAAAGCTAGGTGGGTTTTTCCTTTCTCAAGGAAAATACATTGTGAAGCTACTTGAGAGATGTGGGAGGGTGGATTGCAAGTTCGTATTTACTGTGATGGAACTAAACTTCAAGAAGCTATGTGGAAGTGCTGCTGGGCCCAGATTAGTGAACCCTTCCAAGTATCATCAACATGTGGGGGCCCTAATGTCCGTCCTGAAATATGGTTCACTGTGAACACGTTGAGTAAAGTTATGGTCAAGCCTCATCATATTCATTGGATTACTACTAAGAATCTCTTGAGATATCTCTGGGCACAATCCATTATGGACTGAGATACATTGCCGAGAAATTTAGGCTTCATGGATATTCAGATGCTGACTTGGTTGGCAATATTGTGGATCACAAGAGCACGTTTGGGTTCTGCTTCTCTTTGTGGTCTGCTTCAATATCATGGATGAGCTGGAAGCATAAATCGGTTGCTTTAAGCATCACCAACGCTGAATACATTGCTACTAGTATGGCCTGTTGTGAAGCTGTTTGGTTGAGGAAGCTCTTCAGTGAGATGTTTGAGCACATGCTAGTTACCATAGTGATCTTTTGCAACAACCATAGTGGCATTCGCTTATCAGAGAATCCCTTGTTCCATGATCAATCCAAGCACATTGATATCAGGTAACACTTTATCCAGGATATGGTACAATGGGGAGCAATAAGGTTCCAACACATCAGGACGAATGAGTAGGTCACAGACATTCTCACGAAGCCTTTGGGGAAGGTCAAATTCTTAAACTTCTGAGAGAGACTTGGAGTCATGGAAGGACCCTCCAATGAGGCTCTCGCATGAGTTGGAAACTGAGCTCTGGGATCTCCTGGGGGCTTGGGGTACTTCTTGGAGCTATGAGAAACCATAGGGTGAGTGGTTCTCCTTCCCCTAGTGGTGTGCTAGATACATGGTGAGTGGTTCACCTTCCCCTGGTTAGTTTTTGGTAGCATCGGAAGTGCTCTAGCCTTGAAAATTGCTGGAGAGGCTAAGACACTTGATTTATAAAGAACCTAGAAACCGTTTGGTGAAATTCCACACAGATTGTATTTTATTAAAATAATTAATATTTTTAATGGAGTTCCTAAGTCTAAACTTAGGGAAATTAAAATATCAATGGGTATTAATCAAAATATGGGTGAGAATGATCTAGAAGGTGGATCAAGTCATGTTTTAATCTTAGTTATTTATTAGAGATTTAATCTTGGCCATTGAAGACTCAACAGGAAAAGTATAAAATGGATGCTTGGGGTTCATTTGGAAAGATACACAAGGAGACTGAGGAAATCGATTTTCTGAGGTGAGAAGTTCTCAGGAGAAAAATCGATTGGGGTGATCTTGCATCTGAGGGACAGAGAGAATTCGGGAGAAGGACTTTCTGAAAAATACAAAACATAGAGATGGAGAGAGCTTTCAGAGAGGCAACACAGTAGCCAGGAGCACTGACGTAGAAAAGTTGCATGTCATGAACAATATAGGATTGCCAGAACAGCTGGGAGAGTTGACGCAAAGGCAATGCAGTAATCAAGAGATTTGACATAGAAAAGCTTCCTATCATGCCGAATCCAGAACTATTGGGAACTGTCGAAATGGCCAGGAATTACGGGAATAGCTGAGAGAGCTGATGCAGAGGGCAAAGAAGGTGATTCAAAGCCAACGTAGAAATAGCTGGGGTTAGCTAGTCTTGTGCCGGATCAGCCAGAATTCTACCGGGTGAAGTGAGGTAAAACTCACTCAGATTTTCCACCAGTAGTTTCTCTGTAAAGGATTTCTAGATGAACATCCTTGATTTGTATTCATATATTTCCCTTGCATAATTATAAAACCCTTAGGGCTGCTACACTGGTTTTCCCACATTGGGTTTTTCCGAGGACTATTTTGTCCAAAAAATAAGTGTCCTATGTATCTTGTTCTTTGCTCGGTTTTCTATTTCATGAGATCAAATATTTAATTAGTGTAGGCTGAAGAAGTAATTTTCTTCAATATTGAGAAGAATAACTTGGTTAATGTATATTAAATCAAGTAGGTGAAGTGGATTCAAATTTGCCGCAATAGGGGTTCCTTCAGAATGTAGGAATTTTCACATGGTATCAGAGCATTGATTTTGGAATAGGAAGAGAAAATCAAGTGTGGAGCAGTGAGGTTGAAAGCTGCACTTGGAAGCAATTCAAATCCCCTTGAAGGGACTGCGCAGTCCTTTCCAGGAAGCAGATCCAAGGAAATCTCTCTTTGAGTGAGACGACAAAGGTATGATTTGTAGTTCGTGAGTTTACAGAGGCAGAGGGAGTGACGTAGAGCTTCAACGCAATGCTTGAAGGGTGCAATTTCTGTCTGGGAAACAAATTGGTGGAAAAGAACGAAGACACGTAGAACGATAATTTTCTCCTCAGAGAACTTTTCGCCAGAAAGTTCAAATTTCACACTTGTTGAGCAGCTGAGAAGTGCTAAGCAGTAACTAGAGGAGTCAGTTCGACAGTTGGGTGAGATGGCATCACATGGGCTTAGAGATTAGGATATGTTGGAAGGTGCTTCCAACTATGTCATATGGAAGACCAAAATCTTAGTTGTTCTGGAGGAATATGATCTCGAGGGCTATGTCAATAGTGTTGTAACTGTTCCTGCTGACAATGATCAAAATAAGAGGTACAAGGCCAAGAAGGCGAAGGAAAAGAGGTTCATTCTTGATGGGGTTCAAGATCATGTGGTCTCACACTTGCAGGGCAAGGATACAACCCGAGAGATGTGGGAAGCCTTGTCTTCTTTGTATGAAGGCTCTTCCGAACAACGAAAGATATATTTGTAGTCGAATTTGTAGTAGACTTTGATGTAGAAAGGAGAAGGGGTGAACCTCTATATTCAATGTCTTTAGGACACTAGAGACTAGCTTGCTGCAGTGGGGTCCACTCCTCAGTTAACCACAATGGTGAGGATAGCCCTGAATGGAGTCTCAGATGAATGGAAAGTTTTCATCCAAAGCATATTGGGTAGAGAAAACCTACCTTCATGGGAGGAGATGTGGGTGACTCTTCAACATGAGGAGTTAAGGAGGGACCTAGTGAAGGTAAACCTTAGTGGAAACAGTAGGAGTAGCTCAAATATGAAGGAGGAGGAGGAAAACACAACTCTAACATCGAAGGGACAACATAAGCCGAAGCGAAAGAAGGACATTTCGAAGGTGAAATGTTTTAGTTGTGGTGAGATGGGCCACTATGTGTCCCAGTGTCCTTTGAAGAAAAAGGAAAAGGATGAGAAACATGATCCTAAGTCTACTTCAGCAAAGATTGATGAAGATGAGTTTGCCATGAGTGCTCACGCATCTCTAGGATGGAGATGGGGTGATATTGAGCTCTAGTTGGGAGGACTACATGTGGGCAGGATCCTTGAGGAGTCCACCTCTTGGATAAATTCCTTGCTACGGGAGCCCAAGATTTAGTAGTAGCGAGATGGACTTAGTGTCAAATGATGCGATGGAGTGTTTGGAGGATAGATGCAGTGGATTGAGACTAGGAACTGATCAACGCAGAGCAAGGTTGGAAATAATGCAGATGGCATAGTGAAAAAGCCAACATCAGCACAGAAGATTCAGAGGGCCAACAATAGTCAAACTCCAAGATTCATGATAATACGTTGAACACAATTAAGCTCAACTAATTTTGGATGTTTTTTCAGTTGCTTCTCTCAACAATTGAGCTGTAGTACAGATGCAGTGTTAGAAGTGGTAGTGCTAGCAACATAGCAGATGCAACGTTTGAGAGGGAGTTGTAGTACACATGCAATACTGGTAGTGAAAGTGTCAAGGGAAACAATATAGTAGCATCAACATAGTGTTTGTGGCAAGACCAATGTAGAAAGGTGGTGCTTTAGAAACAAAGCAACATGCAAGTGGACATTGTTGCTAGAGCACTTTCCTCGCTAAGAGGGAGTGTTAGTTTTTGGTAGAATCGGAAGTGATCTAGTCTTGAAAATCGGTGGAGAGAATAAGGCACATGATTTCTAAAGAACCCAGAAACCATTTGATGAAATTCCACCCATATTGTATTTTATTAAAATAATTAATATTTTTAATGGAGTTCCTAAGTCTAAACTTAGGGAAATTAAAATATTAATGGGTATTAATCAAAATATGGGTGAGAATGATATAGAAGGTGGATCAAGTCATGTTTTAATCTTAGCCATTGATTAGAGACTTAATATCAACCATTGAAGACTCAACATGAAAAGTATAAAATGGAGGCTTGGGTTTCATTTGGAAAGACGCATAGAGAGATTGAGGAAATCGATTTCAGAGGTGAGAAGTTCTCAGGAGGAAATTCCATTGGGGAGATATTGCAGCTGAGGGGTAGAGAGAATCTAGGAGAAGGAATTGATGAAAAATACAGAATAGAGAGGCAGAGAGATATTGCAGAGAGGCAGTGCAGTAGATGGGAGAGCTGACACATAAAAGTTGTCGATCACGCAGAATCCAGAATTGTCGGAACTTCCGAAACTGCCAGGAATTGCTGGAACTGCCAGGAACAACTAGGAGAGCTGATGCAAAAATATGCTATCACGTAAAATCCAGAACTACTGGGAACTACTGAAATAGGTGGGAGAGCTAATGCAGAGGGTAGTGAAGGTGACGCAGAGCCAATAGAAAAATAACTAGGGTTATCCAGTCTTGTGCCTCATCAACCAGAATTTTTGCAGGGTGAAGTGAGGTAAAACTCACTCATATTTTCTGCCAGTATTTTATCTATAAAGGATTTCTTGATGAGCATCCTTGATTTGTATTCAAATATTTTTCCTGCATAACAATAAAATCCTTAGAGCTGTTGCAACGATTTTCCCACATTGAGTTTTTCTGGGGACTATTGTGTACAAAAAAATAAGTGTGTCCTATGTATCTTGTTCTTTGCTTTGTTTTTTGTTTCATGAGATCAAATATTTAATTAGTGTAGCTTGCAGAAGTAATTTGCTTAAGTATTTAGAAGAATAACTTGGTTAATGTATATTAAAATCAAGTAGATGAAGTAGATTCAGATTTGCTGCAATAGGGGTTCCTTTAGAGTGTAGGAATTTTGACACCTCCGTGATACCCCATGATGGTTGACATGTGTGTAGGGTGAGTGGTTCACCTTCCCCTATGATTGGAGACACATGTATGTAGGGTCAGTGGTTCACCTTTCCCTACTATTAACATATGCATAGTGTGAGTGGTTCACCTTCTCCTATGTTATATGAGCATGATGTGTGGTTCACATTCTCTTGCTGATGCCCTAACACACATCCTACCCATGGAGTGCGGAACTAATATGAAGTACCTGTCATTTGGCCAATGAGTTGGAAAAAGATGGTTAGGGACCATAACACTATTGATGGATGCATTGTGTACTGTTGTACTCCCTATGACTAGGATGCATGGTGTTCAACAACTTGATCTAATATCAATGGCTCACTTTTTTCAGTGGAGAGTGGTATGATCTTGTGACTCACTCTCGATCACTTATTTGTCATTATTACTTCATGGTTCAGTAGAGAAAATAAGATCATAACAATAATGACATAAATGGTACATGATGATAGGATGGCATGATGATAATATATGGATTAGGAGGTGAAATTCTTTTTAGTTGAGAGGGAGTGTTAAAATTGGAAACTAGGGAAAAATTCCACCTTAGGATAGCTCATATGATGGATATGATTCTTGCATTGGATTCCTCTTTTCGAGAGGTCCAATTTTGATATAAATATCATCTCATTTTGACAAGAAGAAGTGGAATTTTGAAATTATTCTCTCTCATGCACAAATTGTCAAGGTTGGCCTCAGTGAAATACAGGCTCAAGAAGCTCAGTGGATGTGTCTCCTCACCCTCAATGAATTGTATAAATAGGAGTGACCACTCTCCTCATTTGGACCATCACTCATCCAAACATAAATATCTCTCTCCTCTCTTAATTGGTTCATACAACTTTGGCAACCTCTCTCTCTTCTTCGCACATGTGGCAAGAGGCCGAAACTTTCAGGACAAGGACATGCCAAAATTTTAGAGCAATAGTCTACAATGACCAAGGTCTATTTGACCATATTTGACTTCAGTTTTCAGGGCTAAATTCTGATTTCCCTAGGCCAAGTTGTTGGGAACAAAAATCGAGGTGTTTTGGGCAAGTTGAATTCAATGTTGACTTCAGATTTGATCACAGAAATTACAAGAATGTTTCTCTCTCCTTTGAGTGGGTTTGGCCGAACTGTTTTGGGATGAATTTGACTCTCTTTGAAGGCCTAATTGGAATTTCATTGACAGAGTTTCTTGGAGGACATTTTGGTGCTGATTTGACCAGCGTTGGCTTTCTGGTTAGGGATGCAGTTGATTGTCGTTGACTGCTGATTGTGATAGGGCTATTTTGACTATGTATTGGGAAAGTAAAATTGATCTATGTACTCTCTCTCTCTCTCTGCTTAACTATTGAATAATAATAAGAAGATTTGATCAAAGGGTTTTCCCAACATTGGGGTTTTTGCTTGGCATCCGCCAAATCTTGTGATGTCTTGTCTTGGCTTGTCTTTTGCTAAAGAATAGAACATACCATTGTTATCTAAAATTAATAGTTTTAGATGTGGTAAAATGGGACATTATGCAACCATGAGTCCCTTTAAAGATGAAAATAGTGACGAAGATGAATTAAGAAAATAAATTTCAAGAAGAAAGGCTCAAGCAAAATTAATTTCTTCTCCAAGCAAGATAATGATGTTTATGATGAAGAAGAAGAATATGTTGGAAGCAAAGAAGTATTGTTAATGTCCTTCACAAATGAAAATGAAAAAGAATATAAAAGTCCAAAAGAAGTAGGAGGAAATATATATGAGCTATTGATTAGTGCCATAGAAGAAAATGAGACACTTAAGAAAAAAATGGAAGGTTATCTCAGGAAATCATCTCTCACAAAACTAAGAAAGGAAAAGCTAAAAGAATAGAATATGCCTTGAACAATAAAGTAAAGTAAAAGGAAGAAATTTGTGAAAAATTGGAAGCTGAAGTAGTATATGTAAAAAGGGAGTTGGACAAAGCCAACATGAATTTGAGGAATTCTCAAACCTTGGATATTATTCTCAGTTCTCAACGACCACCACATGACAAATATGGACTTAGATTTACAAGCAAATCTTCAAACTCAAAGGAAGATACGATTGTTCATCATGAAAAATAGCTATAAGTTTTACTAACATTCTTAAAGGATCTCATCATAATAACGCTGTAGGAGACAAGGTTCAACCACGGAATGTGAAGCGGTCGCTCCCCGAAATGAATATCTCATCATGGAAAATTTATACTAACAGGTATCAAACTATTTTTCTTAGCAATTGTTTCTATTGTAAATATTTTGGTCATCAAATAAAACATTGCAAGGCATATAGGGAAAACACCAAGACAAGGTTGTTGACATAAAGAGGCAAAACCAAATAAGAAGTTTTAAGTCCTTTGCTCCACTTTCAAAGTACATTATAGAATGTTAAAAATACAATAATCTAGGCCACGAGGTAGAAAATTGTCCACTAGAGCAAAGAGAGAAATTTTGGAGAAGGAAAATTGAAGAATCTACCCCCAAGAAGTGCAACCTAGACTTGTGTGCCTAGAAAAAGGAAAATAATTGGTTTGTAGATAGTGGATGTTTTAGGCACATGAAAAGTGACTAAAAATAGTTCATCTCGCTAAGCATAAAAAAGAATGGAAATTTGAACTTTGGAGATAACATATCTACTAGAATTATCGGGAAAGGAACAATGAGTCTCATCTATGGTAAGGGGAAAGCACACCATGCTCTATATGTTGAAGGGATCAAGCATAATCTTTTGAGTGTCAGCCAAATATGTGATGAAGGACATGATCTCATATTTCATTTAAAGGATTGTGAGATAAGGAGATAAACTTCAGGAAAACTAGTAGGAAGAGGAGTAAGAACATCAGATAATCTATACATTCTTAGTGAAATTCAAGAAGAATGATGTTACATGAGTCAAGAAAATGAAATTTGGTTGTGGCACATGCATTTGGGACACCTAAGCTTTAATAACTTGGTGAAGATAAGAAAAAATCAAGCAGTGAGAAATATCCCCAGAGTAAAAAAGCCAACAAACACTAATTATGCACAATGGAAAGAAAACCAAGACCAACTTCAAATCAAAGGAATTTTCGACATCAAAGCCTCTGGAAATCATTCATGTATATCTATGTGGTCCAACCAAAACTCAAACTCCACAAGGGGAAATGTATTTTCTTTTATTTATAGATGATTATACTGGAATGACGTGGGTATTTTTCATAAGATATAAGTTATAAGTACTAAATTGTTTTAAAAATAGCCAAGAAATAGTTGAAATTAAAGTGAGTTGAAGATCAAATGCTTAAGAATAGATAGAGGTGGAGAATTTACCTTAGGAGAATTCAATGAATTCCGTGAAAAATATGGAATCAAGAGGGAAATTTCTATTGCTAGGACTCTAAAACAAAATGGAGTAGTAGAAAGAAAGAATATATCTGTACAAGAGATTGCAAGAACAATGTTGTTCGAAGCTAACGTACAAGCTAAATTCTGGAGTGAGGTAGTTGGGGTAGCAATCTATATCATGCACATAACTCAACTTTGAGTAAACAATGATAAAAATCCATATGAACTATGGAAAGGAAGGCCTGCCTTTGTGAAATACTTTATAATATTTGGAAGCGAATGCTTTATGAAGATTAATGATGATTCACTAGGAAAATTTGAGTCACATGTTGACGAAGGAATTTTCCTTGGATACTGATTAAGAAGCAAGACATATATGCTACAAAAATTGTTTGTGGAAGATAATTGAAAGTATTGATGTAAAGATGGATGAGGCTATTCCTAACAATGATTTTGTTCAAATCAATGAAGAAGACCCTATCTTTGCAGATCCAGAGGAAGGTGTTTGAAAAGAAGAGGAGCTAGAAAATCAAAAGGAGGAACCATCTTAAACACCATCAAAGACGACCTTAAATTTTGTACAAAAGCATCATCTATAAGACCAAATCATCGGATATGTGGATGGAGGAATACAAACTCAAAGAAATATGAAAAACACACCAAAAAGGAGTGATATCACTTTACTATCCCTAGTTGAACCAAAGGATTTCACTCAAGTAAAGGTCCAAATGGATAAAGGCAATGGAAGAAGAGATGAACCAAATTGTAAAGAATGGAACATGGGAACAAGTACCTCGCCCAAAGGAAAAAAAATTCATAGGAACCAAGTGGTTGTATAAAAACAAAATGAATGAAGATGGACAAGTCATCAGAAACAAGGGAACATTGGTGTGTAAAGGATACACTCAAATTTAAGGAGTTGATTTTGAAGATACTTTCTTTCATGTTGCCAGATTAGAGGATATAAGGATGTGTTTAGCATTTTCTTGTTCAAAAGGCTTCAAAGTCTATTATATGGATGTGAAACTAGCCTTTCTAAATGGAGATATGAAAGAAGAAGTATACATGGAACAACCAAAAGGGTTTGACTTGTCATAAAATAAAGAGTTCATTTGCAAATTGAAGAAGGCCTTGCATGGTTAAAACAATGTCCAAGAGCTTGGTATGCTAGATAGGATCAATATCTTCAACGATAGGGATTCAAAAGAGGAGTTGTAGGAAGCAAATTTTACATGAAGATGGACAAAGACAACTAGTTGATCATTTTGGTATACATGGATGATTCTATTCTTGGAAGCAACAATGATGAGATGAGTCACAATTTTTCCTAGGAAATGTCAAAATAATTTGAAATTTCAATGATTGGAGAGTTGTTTTTCTTTATTGGACTTCAAGTAACTCAAAACAATGCTAGAATGTTCATAAAATAGACAAAGTACCTCAAGGAGATGCTTAAGTGATATGGGATGGAATAATGTGCTATTGTAAGCACACGTATGGTTACAGGTTGCAAAATGAGTAAGGATGATGAATCCCATAAAATAGATGCAACCCTTTACAGATCAATGATCAGAGGGATTTTAAATCTGATTTCTTCAGGACCAGACATCATGCAGGAAGTAGAAATGATGTCAAGATTCTAGGCAGCCCCTAAAGAACCACACATGCAGGCAGTGAAAAGAATATTCATATATTTGAAGGGGACTATTGATTATGGAATATGGTACCCTAAGAGCACAACTCTTACCTTGACAACATACACACGCAAATTGGGTAGGAAGAATTGATGATCGAAAGAACACCAGTGGGATTAATGCATCCATCATAGGAGATTGTCTTGTATCTTGGATAAGCAAGAAAAAATCATTTAATATATCTCTCCCCATCGCTGAAGCTGAGTATATAACAAAGACAAATTGTTGTACACAAATCCTATGGATGAAGGAAGCATTGAAGTATGTCAAAATAGAAACAAATCGACATATCGCCATCTACTGTGACAATATAAGTGCCATCATTCTCTCAAAAAATCTTGTCATGCATTTAAAGAAAAAACATATTCCAATCAAATATCACTTTCTTGGAACATAGGTTGCAGAGAAGAACATCAAAATGGAATATGTAGACGCTACATATTAGAATACAAATATATTCACAAAATCCCCAAGAAGCATTTGAATATCTTCATCAAAAGATGGGGTAATTTCTCTTGCATCCCAATAGAACACACCTTTTCTATTGATATCAAAAGGGGAGAACATGAATACATGGCAAGTAGCATGATGATAGGTGGAATAGCAATCATAATAGGGGGAACAATACCATGACATGGGGAGCAACATGATGAGGAATGATGCCATCAATAACAAAAGGGGATATTGTTGGAGAAGTTAATTGTTATTGATGTCAAAGGATGTCCAATTGAAGAAGAAAATCACATAGGCTTAAAGAGGACTTTGAGCCCTTTCCAATGAGTACTTGCATGCCTCCTAACTCCTTGTTGAAGATAAATTGAATTTATAGTTGAAAAATACCTATTTATTGATATTTTTCAAGTTGCCCCCCTCCTCAACAATCATGACAATTCAATGTGATTAAACTTGTATAAATACAAGTCATTCCTCCTCTATTCAACCACCATCTTGGTCAAGCAAGCATAAGGAGTATTCAAACCTGTGGAAGAAGGAGATAGTTCATATCTCATGAACCTAAGAGAAAAGTGAAGGAAAGGTTTCTTGATTGATTGGTTAAATCTTATTGGTTTTCATTCAAATCAATTTATTTGGAAAATTCTATAGCTATTTTCGTCCTTATTTTTTGCCTTAGCACATCTCAAATCCTTGCCTCTCTAGCACAAGAAACTTGGCACAAACTTCAGCTCTTGAAGACCTAAAACTCAGACTTTGGACCATACTCAGATCTGTAGTAAGTTTGGACTGTGGTAGACTCAGATATCAGACTATGTAATACTCAGATCTCAGATTGTGGTAGACTCAAACCTAAGATTGTGGAAGAATATCGACATTGTAATAGAGCTTGAACTGTAGTAGACTTTGGCCCTATGAAAACGAAGATTTGACCTCAATTTTGGAGATGTTATTTTACATCTTTGGAACAAAGTTTGAATTGTGTTGAGTTGAGTTGAAGTCGCTTTTGGAGCGGCTTCTAAGACCATCTATAGAGCTGAGTTGAGACCATCATTTGAGCATTTTTGAGGAATCTTGGAACAACCTCTTATGATAAAACTTGAATACATGTTATAACAAACTTTTGAGCAACTTTGTTGGAACATTCTTAATCATTTGTTTAAGCAGACTTGAAGGCCCTTTGGAGAGAGCCCGATGACCCTTTTTAGCTGATTTGAATACATCCTTGTGTAGAAAAAATGGAAGAATTCTGTGAAGGATTTGGAACAAACCATTTGTAGAAGCTTTGGAAGCCTTTGTTGAAGTAGACTTAAAGCATTCTTGGAGCAGCTTGGAGAAGATCTTGAAGACTTATTTTGAAGTGAATTTGGAACTGATTTTGGAAAGCCATTTTTGAAGACATATTGAAGAAGTTGATTTAGAAAGGTTGGAGCCTAGGAGGATTGAAGTCCTCATTCAAGGTTGGAGCCTTAAAGAAGTTAAATATTTTGTTGTACACGTTGGAGCCTAGATTTTTGCAAAAGAGGATTGGAGTCCTCACTATATCCATTTATACAATTATTTTCTTGTTCTACTTGTTTTATTATGGTTCAATTTGTGATGAAACCTTATTGGAATAATATAACAATTGAAATAAATATTGATTCACCCCCCCTGAGTGTTTCCAACATCTATTAGTTGAAATTTTGATGTGCTTGGTACATAGGATACCATGACATGGTTTTTTGGCCATAAATAATTTCATATGATATCATTTTGATAACTGCATGATAAACTGTGGTATTGTCTTCAACAAAAGAACATTTTGATCTATGCTTATTAGCTTGTCGTTTCATTCGATTTTGTGCCATAATTTTTCCTTGAGGATTCCAATGGTGGCTTCTTTGATGTGAAATTTTCTACCTATTACATGATACTTGGATGTGCTTGGTACATAAGATGCCATTGCAATTGGTTTTTGGCCATAAATAACTTCATAAGGTGTCATTTTGATAATTCCATGATAAGTGATATTGTACCACTATTTGGCAAGGGGAATCCATTGTGCCCAATGGAGTGGATTTTTAGAAGCAAAGCATCTCAAATAGGTTTATAAGCACTTGTTGACCACTTTTGTTTGACCATTAGATGAACAGTGACATGTAATGCTCATATTTAGTTTTGGACCTCGAAGTTTAAACAACTCTGTTGTGCCATACAACAACCCCCCATTTCATATCATTTAAATTCCAAAACTATAATGTGAAATGGGTCCCTTTTTAATTTTTTTTTCAAATTGGTATCAATTTAAAGTTCTATTTCAAAAAAAAAAAAAATGCTTGAATCAAAGGGAACATCATTAAAAAGCCTTTTTAATAAAACCAATCGATAAATCCCAACATAAAACGATTTACCTTTATCATTGCGATAAAGCGATCGCAAGATCGCATATCGCAATGACAAAGAAAGCTCAACTTAAGGGACATCTTGGTTTTCACCGATGCGAAATCGCAATCAGATATCGGCAAAGCATAAAGTAACATGAGTAATGATCCTTGCTTCGATGCGATGCGAAATTGGCGATCGGCAATCGGCAATAACACTTATAGTGCAAAGAAGCTCCCCTTCATCCGATGCGATGCGATATCGCTATCGGCGATCAGCGACTTACCATGCCCTCATCCTAAGCGGCCCTACCAGCTATGCCCAACGTGATGCGATATCGCTATCGGCGATCGGGGATTCCAAACAAAACCAATGCAATAACTTAGCATTTCCCGATGCCCGATTGCGTAAAGGGTAAAATAGCACAGTTTTCAAAGTAACAGTCATAAAGGAGGTTTAATATGATTTATTCATAATTAAGGCCATATCCTTTGGAAAGCCGCTCATCCGCGTTCAAACCGCCAAATCACCCAAAGCATGCTTCAAATAAATCACTTAGCCATTAATCGAAGCAACTGGAATTAATGAGATTGACAGGCCGTAACGACCATTTAATGAGAATAACAGGCTTGAGATATATCCACGGATTTGATCCTAAGGCCGCCTTAAGTCGATTGATCGCTATGAATGCACCTAGATATATATATTTCATTCTGTTCAATTCACGTTATTGTTGTATGTGTTGCGCTTATCTTTCACTCTGCGCAGAATTCTTCCATAGAAATAGAAGAAAGTGGAATGGGAAAGAAATCCAAGAAGACTACAATGCCTACTGCTCCGCCAGTCGCAGGGCTAGCTGTCGCTGATCCAAATGGAAAGAATAAAGGGCTTATATCAGATACAACATGCTTAGGACTCACCATGACCACTTGGCAAGGGACTTATAATTTGATTGAAGCAGAAGGGCCAACGGTGACCGAAGTAGAAATTTTATGTGATAATACCAGCAAATCTGATGCCAATTTAAAGGACTTGGCTAACTCCTTCCTACACAGAATAGCGGCTCGGGAGCAGGTTCTTCCTTACACGGATGTGGTAAGGTGGGCAATCCAAGAGCTCCCAATTATCAATAGACTGTTTGAAGCTGCGGACGGGAGGATTTTCGGTTCGTTTCGAGCCAAAGACCTAAGGCTAATGTATCACCTGCCGCAAGAAGAGAAAAAATATAATGCTGCATTTTTGGAGAAATTTTGAGCAGAGAACGAGACCGAGTCTGAACCAATTCGAGGCTGGAGACAGAATCCAGCAAAACACAAGCATGAAACCTCGGGTAAGTACTCAGTTGACTCCCTGTGTTCTCCTTACTGTTATGCTGGAATTATGATGTGTGGGCTATGGGGATTGCATGACGCAGCCAATTTCACCATAGAAATGGTTCCCCTAATAGAGGCAGCATGTAGTGGAGAAATCATGGATTGGGCGGTTATATTATTCGACAAGTTAGCCAAAGCCATCCTCGACTTCAGGTCTGACTATCGTGTCACAGAGAGGGTATTCCGCCATTTTATATATAGTGCCTATATTATGGATGTGTTGTGTTTTAATTCTGAGTTTCCTGTGCTGGGATGGAGCGTGGACGTCGCAAGACCCACACCCATTCACATATATATCGAAAACATGGAAGACTGGTTATAAGCACCACCTGTACCAAATCTGCAACGGGTTTTATGTGCCAATTCATTATTCAATTTTTAATAAGCCTGCCCGAAAATTTCTGAGCAAGCAGGGGTAGATTTGACTGCAGTAGCAAGTTGTTTGGGAGGAGAATTCACCTACATCAGAGTTTTGCAGTCAGGCTAGGCCCACATGTGCTACCACTACATCCCCGATAAGCTACTTGCCAGGGAAGTAGCTTATCAAATCAGTGCTGAAGGGGTTACCCAGACCCTGAAAAGAGCTAAAAAACATGTTTGGCCTTCTTTTCCATTACGACTTGGAGTGTATACCCTGCATGATATCAAGCATGCAGAGAAGGAAGCTGGGAAAATGAATTTGCTCACTCTGGCTACTCTGCCAAGAAGGCAGTATGATCCAAGAAAGATCGCTTACAATGACGTCGACCAGGCCAAATTGGCCAAGGTCGAGCACAAAGAAGACAAATTCGAAGATTTGTTCGCGTCAGCGGAATCACTGTATCAAGTCAAGTCGCTTGCCAGAAATGTTTATAATGATGAAGGGCTAGTTGAATTTAACAGAATTAGGGAACAGAGGTTGCAAACTCTGCCTCTAGACCTGTTAGCGATTGTTCCGACAACAACGAGGTCAAGCGAGTCTGAGTAGCGAAATAATACACCACCTCCTACTACATCAAAACAACAGGAGGAAGCGCATAGACAGAGGCAAGAGGTGACCCAGGAAAATGTGCAACGACAAGAAGAAACCCAAGCAAAGACCCAAGAAGAGAGCAACTCTAAGAATAACAATGATACATTAGTTGATCCGAATTTGCTCCAGCAATGGAAACAATTCAGTGCAATTATTGATAACCTAGAGTGCTCAAAAGATGATGAGGTTTCTAAAGAAGGTGATACACAGGAAGCGACATTGAAACCGGTTTCAAGTGAAACCAGCGGCCTACCCAAAACAAAAGAACCAGAGATAATTCCTAAAGATCCAACGGGAGAGATTGTTTTGCAAATTGAAGAGATCCCCCCTTTAGATGTATTTTATAGCCCCAAGCATAAAGCTGTTGTAAAGCGACAAAGGAAAAGGAGAAGAACTGATCAACCTTCTCCATTCCCTGAATTAACAGTAACAGGCAATGTTGTATGGAAAGAGGAATTCGACCCCTCCGATGACTTAACCAAGCTATTGCAATTCGCTGGAGCATATTCAGCGGCAACCATTGATAAAGCATTGGAGGTAAGCAGTCTATTAAAGACCAAGGACCAAGATATCTCTTCACTACAGGTAAGAATATCAGAAGTTCAACAGAGGGCAGAGCAGGCGGAGAAAGAATTGCTAGTGCAGCAACAAAACAATAATCAGCTGACAAAGCAATTGCAAGAGCAAAAGCAAAGAATTGATGAAGGCGCAATACAAAGGCAAAAGAGCTATCGGCGGCACTGGAGCAGTTAAGAATATCAACTGAGGGAACAATGAAAGCGAAAGATGAACAAATCACTCAATTGACCACTCAAATTGAGCAAATGAAAAAGCTCCCTCAGATAGATGAGTTCAAAGCAGAAGCGCTCCAGCTAAATAAGGGATTGATTAATTAGGTTAAGCTATTATGTCAACAGATTATACGAGCAGAACCATTGTGCGAATTGGTAGCATCTAGAAGCGAAAAGGTAGACAAAGCAAGGACCGACTTGGATCAGGCCAAAGAAACACTGACAAAATTTATAGAATGGCAGGATTCAGATGTAGGCCGGGTAGCTAATCTATAGAGAATTCTGGAATCACACAAAGAGATATTATTCACAGAATGGCAATCACAACTAATGAAAGAAGAAAGAGCAATTTCCAGATGCAAGACAATCAGTGGAAATTTGGTTGAATTAGTAAATAATACACTGTATTTATCTAACATAATTTCCCAATGCACTCCAGGTCAATTAACAGCAGCAAATATATTGGAGCACTCATGCTATCCGGAGCTGGAGAAAAACGCAAGATTGATCGCTGGAATCAACAGTCTGACGTCGGATGCTTATTGGTTCTTCTTAATCAAACCATACAGCCAAAGAGCCACCTTGAAGTGCCTAACCGATGCTGTAGGGGATATTATACCCGACATTCAGGATGCCACCTTCACCGCCCAATTCAGTTTGCGCCTCAAAAAACCGCCAAAAGTAGAACCAATGCTTGCGATAAGCCAACTAAGGTTTAAGGGCAAACAACCTGAGGCATGACTCACTTCACCGACTACCAGATCACCCCTGAGAGATAGACCGCATTTACTGATACCAATTTAGTAGGATTTTGTTTCATAGATCTTTTTAGTTTAGTAGTATTTATAGACCCTTTCATGCATTTAGAAAGGGTCGTAAAAGTTTGTATATGACTAAAACCCTGAAGTTGCACTATTGTACTTTAGGGATATTCTTTTATGAAACTGGACCAATTATTCTGAATTTGATGTGGAAGGTTTTTATGCAAATGCGCACTACTGTCTTTGTTTAAAAGCATTTCTATGTTGAAGAAGGAATTTTGAATAGCGATTGATATTTCGGATTTATCTACAGCTCACATGGTACTATTATCTGCGTCTGTATTCATTTTTGTTATATGAATTGTTGTTTAAATCGCTCTTGCTATTATCGCTTATATATATATGTGTTTTTCACAACATTCCTTATGCATTCCACTACTGGTTGTTTATCACATGCTTCCCTTTCAATCGTATATATGTATCGATGATATAAACAGTTAATGTAGTAATTTGTATTTATCGCTTCATTCTAACTATTCACATGAAGCAATCTTTGAATGATTGAACATGTTTTATTTATTTTATAGATTCATCTATATGCCTGATAAATAGATAAAGATTATTTAACGCTGCATTCCGAATGAATAAGTTGTTCCCGGGATTAGTATTAGTTTCCCTATTTTCGTCAATAGAATAAGCTAGTCGCCTATCACTTAAGCAGTCTATTCATCAACCATCCATCCCTTTTATTTCATTATCGAGAAACTGGTCCCGTTATCTCCAGTTGGAGCCACCATTCCAAACGGAAAAGGAGCTGTACCAAGGTCCGGACCGGGTAGTTATCCCCCAATGTTGTGGCAGCGATTTCCGAGGCCTCAACAAGCTCCTACCGAAATTTGTTAGTGAATATAGAGTACCAATTCAAGACAATTGAAGTGGGAATTCCATGTAGATTAAAGTCTTATCCATGAAGGCATGAGAAACTAAGGAAAGAGTGAAAGGATGAGCTAGGTACAAAAAATGAGCAACTTTTTGAAAGTTGGTTAACCACCACCATGATGACTAATTTATTTCTAGTTTTTGGGAGTCCCCCGATAAAATCCATTGAAATGTTTATTTAGATTTGTGTTGGGATTGGTAAAGGTTGAAATGCCCCTAGTATCTTCATTGACTCTCCCTTATTTCTTTGGAAAGCATCATAAGATGCCATGAAATCCTAGATATCTTTTTTCATACCTTCCCATAAAACACACTATTAGTTCTTTATAGCTTTTATGAAAATAAGAGTGACCAACTATAGGTGATGGATATAACTCTTCTAAGAATTCTTGTTTTAGGGTTGAATAGTTTTCTAGAACAATGTGCCATTTTTATTGTAATGTGTCTTGTTTCCAGGTATAGCTTTTAGGTGGGCTGATATCTACCTGAAGCTATTGGATGCACTGTTATTGAAATTGGCCGATCCAACTGGTTGGAGGCAAAACCAATTTCATTGGTTTTTGTGAACCAGAAAAGGTCGATTTAGTGTTGAATTACCTTTTTCACTGATCCAACCAATTATATATGGAACATATCGGTTCCACATTGTGTTTAAGGAATCAAATAACTTAGATTTGTTAAAAAATAATAATATATGAGTGGTGTAACCTAATACTCAATCCTAAGGACTTACTAATACTATGTAATTAAATGTAATTTAGATTCTTAAAGTGGAAATACCATTCTCCTTTATCTTTATTTTTCATCCTTTTACTTAAAAAATTAACATTCCTATTAATTGTTTTAGGGAGTTTGAGAGTTTTTCCAACTTCATTGGATTTCATATGGAGAAAGTAGGATTTTAGATCCCATTCAAAAGTTCTATGAACTTCACAATTTTCAGGATTTAAGGATTGACAGGATTGTATTTTTTCCATTTGATTTTGTTATGTATCAGGGTATGGAATGAACATTTAATCAAAAGCACCAAGCTATTTATGTACCTCAATGTTGGTGGCATTGATAATTGGACTCCTTTGTCATGGCCCTGGTAACAATGTACCCTTTATTCCAACAAAATCATTGATTTGGCATGTTAAACTTCTTTTATCTTATTTTAATGCTTGGAAGGTGATATTGATGATAATGATTCCAATATAGACAATGATTTTGATGATATATAGTTATTTATTGTAGCATGATTTTTTCTAGACTCTAGAGACCATATAGAGCCTCTTTGTTAACATATTTTTGGTTCAAAGATGGATTGCAGTTGATGCTATTTTGGTTATATGCATGCTTACTTGCTATATGTATGAGAACATTTTCATATTTTTGTATAATGGTTTGGATTCATATGGATGCACACACACACACGCACATATGCTACACTTGGAATCAAAGCACAAGAAACTCTGAAGTACTTCCCCACATTTCGTGGATGGTAAACTGGGTAAAATATCAACCCTAATTACAGGGCTTCGCCTTAAGGGAATCAAAGAGAGTTGAACCTGTGTTAATAAACAACTAGCAAAAATATCAAAGAACTTCACATCTGGCTCTAGACCAATAAAGAAAACCCTTGGAGCTATATCTGCACACACACACATATGTTTTAATTTAATTAATCAATTAATCTATTTTTGATTATTATTATTTTTTTCGAAATTTGAATATTTAACGTATTGTTTGGTCATTTCTTTTAACTGATTTCAGTCTAGTTCCTAGTTTTGGGGTCGATTGGTTTGATGGCTAGTTTGGTTTTGATAACATTGATTGGATGAGCTATCTTAAAGTATTATTTACTAGCCATGCCCTATGAGCTTCCTCAATCCATGCTAGACTTGGTAATGATAAAGCAAGAGGTGGTCCATCCTCCTTAGATGTTTGAATAAAACATCAACCATAACACTCTCTTTACTCTTCTTTTATATGATCTCATAATCATTCCCCAACATCTTGATGACCCATTTATGTTTCCATGGTGGCGACAACCATTGCTCGAGGAAGTAGTTTAGTTTATGTTGGTTAGTTTTGATTTGAAAATGCTTCCCTATGAGATATGATCGCCGAATCTTCTACATTGCATGGAGGATAGCCATCATTTCCTTCTCTTATGTGGATTTTCCCTTTTTTACCATAGTGAATTCGTAAATTTCCCCAAATTGAAATCACACAATTTCTTATTGGTGAATGCTATAGGCTTTAACCTCGTACAAAAATTACCTGCATACAAATTCTAAAACACAGAAAATAAACAATGCGAGATCATAACACATAAAAAATATATACACAGAGATTTTCCCCTGGATCCCAAAACGGGTGTTGGGTTGTGTTATATTCTTTCCACGTAGTTAATAGGGTGTTTGAAGGGCACCCGTAACCCCACTTTGGGCGGACCCACCTATGGTTTTGTGCATGATTTTCACACATGTTTTTTGGACGCGATGGTTTTCGGGCCATGGTATTGGACGCGATGGTTTCCAGTCCATGGTATTGGATGCTTCGGCATGTATAAATATGTATTGTAACATTGAAAGGAACATAATGAAAATCAAGATGGTAGTCCCGGTTTTGGGATCCAGGGGAAATCTCTATGTATATGTGTTTTATGTGTTATGATTCTGTGTTTTATAATTCGTATGCAGGTAATTTCTGTATGGGGTTAAAACCTACATTTGGTATCAGAGCTGTTTTGGCTTCAAGGGGACGCCTTTGTTGCTGAGGGGTTTCGCTCGGGCCTATGGTAGACCTTGTCTAGTGGGAGATCTATGAGATCGATTCTGGTGGTGAAAGAAGATGGCGAGCAGTGGAAAGATAGAGATCGACAAATTTAATGGTCAGAGTTTTGAGTTGTGGAAACTCAAGATGGAGGATCTATTGGTGGATAAAGATCAATGGATTGCGGTAGATCCGGGTACTAAACCAACGGGAGTGTCTGATGAAGAATGGAAGAAGTTGGATCGGAAGGCAAAGAGCACAATATGATTGTGGGTCTCAGATTTAGGTATTGACTGAAATGTAGTAGGGGAGGCTACGACGAAGCTTTGTGGGAACAAGTTAGGGACTTTGCTACCAATCTATCTTTGGTGAAGGTGAACTGTTCCTGGCGAAAAAGTTGTATAACTTGAGGATGAAGATGGAGACTAGGTGACAGAGCATCTGAATGCATTTAATACTGTGGTAAGTCAGTTAGAATCTATTGATATTAAAATTTCAGATGAAGATAATTGCATCAGTTTGTTGTGTTCTCTCCCAAATTCGTGGGATAGTTTGGTTATTGCAATAGGTAGCAATGCAACTACCTTGCATTTTGATGAAATAGTCTCAGCCTTTTTGACGGAGGAGATAAGACGGAAAAGTATGGAGAGACAAAATGGTGATGCCTTGTCTGTACGAGGGCGGACCCAGAACAGAAAAAAAAAAAAAGTCATCGAGTAGGAGATCTAAATCTCAAGGAAAAACTATAAAGGTGGAGTGCTAGAAATGTGGAAAGGAAGGGCACTACAAAAGGGACTGTAAATCTAAAGCCCCTGACAAAGGAAAGGGATCTGATGATGCTCCTTCTGCAGAGGCAAAAACCACCTCAGATGAAGGTGGGGATGTGTACTTGGCTTCTTTCAAGTAACACATGTAGATCATGAGGCATGGTTGATTGACTCAAGTGCATCATTTCACTTCACTCCCCATAGAGAGTGGTTCTGCGAGTATGAGAAATACGATGGTGGTAATGTCTTCTTAGGGATGATAGGAAGGATATAATCGTTGGTTGTGGAAAAGTAAAGTTGAAGCTACAAGGTGGAAGGGTTAGAACGCTTCCAGGTGTTCTACATATTTCTGTATTAGCCAGAAATATGACTTTTGTAAGAAAGCTGGATGATGCAGGTGTAAAAATAGTGTTCAAGAAGGATACCTACAAAATGGTTCGGGGAGCATTGGTATTGATGCGTGGAGTTCGAATTGGAACTCTGTACAAGTTGCAAGGTAGCACTGTTATTGATGGGTGCAACAATTCTGTTGTTCTTGAAAGTGGAGCAGAAAATCTAGTGGTATCTGGAGAGAAGACCATGCTGTGGCATCAAAGGCTTGGACATATTGGAGAGAAGGGCCTTCGAATATTTCATGGTAAAGATATGGTAGAAGGGATGAGTA